>JBAGKO010172957.1:0-17799 GCA_037177275.1 Acacia concinna | reverse complement strand
AATTCATGAGTTGTAGGGAGGGATTTATGTCACCACAAACAGAGACTAAAGCAAGTGTTGGATTCAAAGCTGGTGTTAAAGAGTACAAATTGACTTATTATACTCCTGAGTACCAAACCAAAGATACTGATATATTGGCAGCATTCCGAGTAACTCCTCAACCTGGAGTTCCACCTGAAGAAGCAGGGGCCGCGGTAGCTGCCGAATCTTCTACTGGTACATGGACAACTGTATGGACCGATGGACTTACCAGTCTTGATCGTTACAAAGGGCGATGCTACCGCATCGAGCGTGTTGTTGGAGAAAAAGATCAATATATTGCTTATGTAGCTTACCCCTTAGACCTTTTTGAAGAAGGTTCCGTTACCAATATGTTTACTTCCATTGTAGGTAATGTATTTGGGTTCAAAGCCCTGCGCGCTCTACGTCTGGAAGATCTGCGAATCCCTCCTGCTTATGTTAAAACTTTCCAAGGTCCGCCTCATGGGATCCAAGTTGAAAGAGATAAATTGAACAAGTATGGTCGTCCCCTGTTGGGATGTACTATTAAACCTAAATTGGGGTTATCTGCTAAAAACTACGGTAGAGCTGTTTATGAATGTCTTCGCGGTGGACTTGATTTTACCAAAGATGATGAGAACGTGAACTCACAACCATTTATGCGTTGGAGAGATCGTTTCTTATTTTGTGCCGAAGCACTTTTTAAAGCACAGACTGAAACAGGTGAAATCAAAGGGCATTACTTGAATGCTACTGCAGGTACATGCGAAGAAATGATCAAAAGAGCTGTATTTGCTAGAGAATTGGGCGTTCCGATCGTAATGCATGACTACTTAACAGGGGGATTCACCGCAAATACTAGCTTGGCTCATTATTGCCGAGATAATGGTCTACTTCTTCACATCCACCGTGCAATGCATGCGGTTATTGATAGACAGAAGAATCATGGTATCCACTTCCGGGTATTAGCAAAAGCGTTACGTATGTCTGGTGGAGATCATGTTCACTCTGGTACCGTAGTAGGTAAACTTGAAGGTGAAAGAGACATAACGTTGGGCTTTGTTGATTTACTGCGTGATGATTTTGTTGAACAAGATCGAAGTCGCGGTATTTATTTCACTCAAGATTGGGTCTCTTTACCAGGTGTTCTACCTGTGGCTTCAGGAGGTATTCACGTTTGGCATATGCCTGCTCTGACCGAGATCTTTGGGGATGATTCCGTACTACAGTTCGGTGGAGGAACTTTAGGACATCCTTGGGGTAATGCGCCAGGTGCCGTAGCTAATCGAGTAGCTCTAGAAGCATGTGTAAAAGCTCGTAATGAAGGACGTGATCTTGCTCGGGAAGGTAATGAGATTATTCGCGAGGCTTCCAAATGGAGCCCGGAACTAGCTGCTGCTTGTGAGGTATGGAAAGAGATCGTATTTAATTTTGCAGCAATGGACGTTTTGGATAAGTAAAAAAGTCGACATTAGCAAATAAATTAGCAGGAAATAAAGAAGGATAAGGAGAAAGAACTCAAGTAATTATCCTTCGTTCTCTTAATTGAATTAGAATTAAATCTTAATTGAATTAGAATTAAACTCGGCCCAATCTTTTACTAAAAGGATTGAGCCGAATACAACTAAGATTCTATTGCATATATTTTGATCAAGATTTGAAATACAAAATCTAGAAAACTCAATAAAAATCTAAGACTCAAATCTTTCTGTTGTTGTCTTGGATCCACAATTAGTCCTACGGATCCTTAGGATTGGTATATTCTTTTCTATCCTGTAGTTTGTAGTTTCCCTGAATCAAGCCAAGTATTACAACTCTTTTTACCCATCCTGTATATTGTCCCCTTTGTTTTGTTCCGTAATTTATTACTTATTATTAGATTTGAGATTGTTAGATTAGTTAGTGATTAGATATTAGTATTAGATAGTATTAGACGAGATGTTACGAATTTTTTTTTGATTTCTTTATAGGAGAGGACAAATCTTTTTTTTTTCGATGCGAATACGACATAGGAGAAGCCGCCCTTTATCAAAAATTCGATTCTTTTTAATAATAAAAGGGGGTTCCAACATATTAATATATAGTGAAGTGTTCCCCCACCCCAGATTCAGAACTTTTTTTCAATACTCACAATCCGTATTAGTTAATAATCCTAGTGATTTGATTTCTATGCTTAGTCTGATAGGAAATAAGATATTCAAATAACTAATTTTATAGCGAATGACTATTCATCTATTGTATTTTCATGCAAATAGGGGGCAAGAAAACTCTATGGAAAGATGGTGGTTTAATTCGATGTTGTTTAAGAAGGAGTTCGAACGCAGGTGTGGGCTAAATAAATCAATGGGCAGTCTTGGTCCTATTGAAAATACCAGCGAAGATCTAAATCTAAAAGTGAAAAACATTCATAGTTGCAGTAATGTTGATTATTTATTCAGCGTTAAAGACATTCGGAATTTCATCTCTGATGACACTTTTTTAGTTAGTGATAGGAATGGAGACTGTTATTCCATCTATTTTGATATTGAAAATCAGATTTTTGAGATTGACAACGATTATTCTTTTCTGAGTGAACTAGAAAGTGCTTTTTATAGTTATCGAAACTCGAGTTATCTGAATAATGGATTTCGGGGCGAAGATCCCTACTCTAATTCTTACATGTCTTACATGTATGATACTCAATATAGTTGGAATAATCACATTAATAGTTGCATTGATAATTATCTTCAGTCTCAAATCTGTATAGATACTTCCATTATAAGTGGTAGTGAGAATTACGGTGACAGTTACATTTATAGGGCCATTTGTAGTGGTAAAAGTCGAAATAGTAGTGAAAACGAGGGTTCCAGTAGACGAACTCGCACAAAGGGCAGTGATTTAACTATAAGAGAAAGTTCTAATGATCTCGAGGTAACTCAAAAATACAAGCATTTGTGGGTTCAATGCGAAAATTGTTATGGATTAAATTATAAGAAATTTTTGAAATCCAAAATGAATATTTGTGAACAATGTGGATATCATTTGAAAATGAGTAGTTCGGATAGAATTGAACTTTTGATCGATCCGGGTACTTGGGATCCTATGGATGAAGACATGGTCTCTTTGGATCCCATTGAATTTCATTCGGAGGAGGAGGCTTATAAAGATCGTATTGATTCTTATCAAAGAAAGACAGGATTACCCGAGGCTGTTCAAACAGGCATAGGCCAACTAAACGGCATTCCCGTAGCAATTGGGGTTATGGATTTTCAGTTTATGGGGGGTAGTATGGGATCCGTAGTCGGAGAGAAAATCACCCGTTTGATTGAACACGCTACCAATCAAAAATTACCTCTTATTATAGTGTGTGCTTCTGGGGGGGCGCGCATGCAGGAAGGAAGTTTGAGCTTGATGCAAATGGCTAAAATCTCGTCTGCTTTATATGATTATCAATTAAATAAAAAATTATTTTATGTATCAATCCTTACATCTCCGACAACTGGTGGAGTGACAGCTAGTTTTGGTATGTTGGGGGATATCATTATTGCCGAACCCAATGCCTACATTGCATTTGCAGGTAAAAGAGTAATTGAACAAACATTGAATAAAACAATACCCGAAGGTTCACAAGCAGCTGAATACTTATTCCAGAAGGGTTTATTCGACCTAATTGTACCACGTAATCTTTTAAAAAGCGTTCTGAGTGAATTATTTAAGCTCCACGCCTTTTTTCCTTTGAATCAAAAGTCAAGCAAAATCAAGTAGAGCACTAAGTTCAATTATTTTTTTGTGTTTGTAGCAAAAAGGAGTTAGTTTATCGGAATCAAAGTAAATAAGATAATAGTGGCCTTTTCTTTGGTGATCGAAGATCGAATTGTAGAAAGAATCAAAACAAAAGTTGAGGATAGCTCTTTTTTTGACCTATATTTCTATTCCTGATTACGAATCGAGAAGCCTTTACTTTATCACCAAGAGTGAGTTCTTCCTTTCGTGAAATTCGGAAAATAAAACGAATTATTTCTTGTCTTAGGTATATAATTTGAAATTTAAATATAGATAATAGAGTTTTGTATCTTTCTCTATCTCCCGAAAAACCATTTTAGCGAAAAATTCATGTTGGGTCGGATTCGAACGAATCTTTCGATAATTGGTAAAAAACTCTTTATCTATTTTTAGAAAATTCGAAGATAAGAACAAAAGACAAAGAAATGAAGAAAAATAATAAAGTTTATTACCATACATATCTTTCTCATGTAGGAGATGAATAAGTCCATTTATTTAGTTCTACAGTTCTACATTCTTTGCACTTATTCTTATTATACGTACTCAATTAGATTTAGATATATAGATACTTAGATCTATACTAAGAATTTCAAATTCTATTAATAATCAATATTATCTAATTAGAATTCAAATTCTTAATTTAATTATTAATTATACTTAATTTAATTATAATTATTACAAGATATCTTTATTTATATAATAATAATAACAGATACAAATAGTAAATCGAGGTACCCCTTCTATGACAAATTTGAACCTTCCATCTATTTTTGTGCCGTTAGTAGGCCTAGTCTTTCCGGCAATTGCAATGGCTTCGTTATTTCTTCATGTTCAAAAAAACAAGATTGTTTAGATCCGCCGGGACCCAAATCTCATCCATTTTTTTTTTGAAAACGTGGACTTGTATCATAACACGGATATCCATTTATTGGAATATAGTATAACATGTGATTTCTGCCGAACATAAAGGAAAAAACTCTTATGCCCGCAGAAACATGATATATGGATATATCAATTCTAGCAATTTTCAAATAGATCAGGATCTCTGGATGACTGAAATGTAGTCGGTGAATCTATATGTATATCGATATGTATAGTGGAATCGTATTAACTAAAGAGTATGTTATTATTTTAGATTTAACCAATTTGATGAATTACTCCTAAAGGTTGACATCAAACTAGTGCTAGTTCACCTCAAACTAGTGCTAGTTGATGAGAGTTACTTCGGAAACAAAAAAGTAAAGTCAAATTTCTCTGGGGTATTATCTCAATTCCAATAAAATGCAATCGAGTAAAGTATGACTTGGCGATCAGACGATATATGGATAGAACTTATAACGGGGTCTCGAAAAATAAGTAATTTCTGCTGGGCCTTTATCCTTTTTTTAGGTTCATTAGGCTTCTTATTAGTTGGAACTTCCAGTTATCTTGGTAGAAATTTGCTATCTTTTTTTCCGCCTCAGCAAATCATTTTTTTTCCACAAGGAATCGTGATGTCTTTCTACGGAATTGCGGGTCTCTTTATCAGCTCTTATTTGTGGTGCACAATTTCCTGGAATGTAGGTAGTGGTTATGATCGATTCGATAGAAAGGAAGGAGTAGTCTGTATTTTTCGTTGGGGATTTCCGGGAAAAAATCGTCGCATATTCCTCCGATTCCTTATAAAAGATATTCAGTCCGTTAGAATAGAAGTTAAAGAGGGTATTTCTGCTCGTCGTGTTCTTTATATGGACATCCGCGGCCAGGGGTCCATTCCCTTGACCCGTACTGATGAGAATTTGACTCCACGAGAAATTGAACAAAAGGCTGCTGAATTAGCCTATTTCTTGCGTGTACCAATTGAAGTATTTTGAGAAATTGAGAATCAGAACGTTCATTCAATTAAAGAAAACGTATAGGAAAGAACCATAAAACGAAACTCTTTTTATGGTCTTTATGCGGCGCACGCAATTCAATAACAAATAACAAATCGAAATAATAGAGTCATCTCAGATGGCAAACCATTTCGAAAGCAAGAATTTTTTTTAGTTCAATATTTGTTGGAATTGACACTTTAGATCTAGATAGATCGTATCTTGTAAATTGGAAATTCTTTCTTTTGTATTCTTTAATGACCAACAATTGGATTTCTTAATTAAATAATGCGAACTAGCCAATTTATCCTTTGCCAGTCATTTTTTTTTTTGATCATCCTAATATCTTTCCCTCAATTATTCTATTCCTGACTATGGGTAATCAGTGAAATTTTTTCGAAATATTGGCTATTTTGATAGCAAAGGAATTCTTTCGTCTCAAAATCTGAATAATATTCATTACTTAAAGTGGTTCTTTCGATCATTCATCGAAAGGAGACACTTGATTTGGAATTTGACCAATTGAGATATCAGGAAACAATATTCTTAATTTCTTCATTCGAAGTGAATTCTTAGCCTATTTCTGTATTCTTTCTAGATTCAAAGACTAACCACAAAATCACAAAGAAAATAGATTCATAAGTTCGATACCTTGTATAAAACTCATGTGTGTAAGAAATATTCGATCGCATAGAGTGTACGAATGGGTTGATTAACAACTCACAGAGGAAAAAATGGCAAAAAAGAAAGCATTCACTCCTCTTTTCTATCTTGCATCTATAGTATTTTTGCCCTGGTGGATTTCTTTCTCAGTTAATAAATGTCTGGAATCTTGGGTTACTAATTGGTGGAATACTGGGCAATCCGAAATTTTCTTGAATAATATTCAAGAAAAGAGTCTTCTAGAAAAATTCATAGAATTAGAGGAACTCCTCTTCTTGGACGAAATGATCAAGGAATACTCGGAAACACATCTCGAAGAGTTTGGGATAGGAATCCATAAAGAAACGATCCAATTAATCAAGATACAAAATGAGAATCGTATCCATATGATTTTGCACTTCTCAACAAATACCATCTGTTTTATTATTCTAAGCGGGTATTCGATTTGGGGTAATGAAAAACTTGTTATTCTTAACTCTTGGGCTCAGGAATTCCTATATAACTTAAGTGACACAGTAAAAGCTTTTTCTATTCTTTTATTAACTGATTTATGTATCGGATTTCATTCACCCCAGGGTTGGGAATTAATTATGTGCTCTATCTATAAAGATTTTGGATTTGTTCATAATGATCAAATTATAGCTGGTCTTGTTTCCACCTTTCCAGTCATTCTCGATACAATTTTTAAATATTGGATTTTCCGTTATTTAAATCGTCTGTCTCCGTCACTTGTAGTTATTTATCATTCAATGAATGACTGATAAAGGATCCATTGATATTAATCTAATCCAATTAGAATACTTGGTACTTTGTAGTTGTACATAAGCAAAGTATTGAAAATCGTATTTACTCTTTCTATTTCTAACCATCGGGAAGATTCATCCTAGATTATTCCAGCAAATAGCAGAATCGTGGCTAGGGAACTATACTAGCGACCTACCCAATTTATTGTAGAAATTTTCGCGATCAATGATTGGACCATGCAAACTAGAAATGCTTTTTCTTGGCTAAAGAAACAGATTACTCGATCTATTTCCGTATCGCTCATGATATATATCTTAACTCGGACGTCCATTTCAAGTGCATATCCCATTTTTGCACAGCAGGGTTATGAAAATCCACGAGAAGCGACTGGGCGTATTGTATGTGCCAATTGCCATTTAGCTAATAAGCCCGTGGAAATTGAGGTTCCACAAGCGGTACTTCCTGATACTGTATTTGAAGCAGTTGTTCGAATTCCTTATGATATGCAACTGAAACAGGTTCTTGCTAATGGTAAAAAAGGGGGGTTGAACGTGGGGGCTGTTCTTATTTTACCGGAGGGGTTTGAATTAGCTCCTCCCGATCGTATTTCTCCCGAGATGAAAGAAAAGATTGGCAATTTGTCTTTTCAGAGCTATCGCCCCAATACAAAAAATATTCTTGTGGTAGGCCCTGTCCCTGGTAAAAAATATAGTGAAATAACCTTCCCTATTCTTTCCCCGGACCCTGCTACTAAGAAGGATGTTCACTTCTTAAAATATCCTATATACGTAGGCGGGAACAGGGGAAGGGGTCAGATTTATCCCGACGGCAACAAGAGTAACAATACAGTTTATAATGCTACAGCAGCAGGTATAGTAAGCAAAATCATACGAAAAGAAAAAGGCGGATATGAGATAACCATAACGGATGCATCGGAGGGACGTCAAGCGGTTGATATTATCCCTCCCGGACCAGAACTTCTTGTTTCCGAGGGCGAATCTATCAAATTTGATCAACCATTAACGAGTAATCCTAATGTAGGCGGATTTGGTCAGGGAGATGCAGAAATAGTACTTCAAGATCCATTACGTGTCCAAGGACTTTTGTTCTTTTTGGCATCTGTTATTTTGGCACAAATCTTTTTGGTTCTTAAAAAGAAACAGTTCGAGAAGGTTCAATTGGCCGAAATGAATTTCTAGATTCGCAGATTTATCGATATCAAATCAAGTACGTAAAAAGAACCAAATTCTTGTTGTCGATTATTTATGATCAAAAAATGAAATTATGAAAACTCCTTTGTCTTATTTATACTCTTCTTCAAAATCTACATACTATGTGGTATAAGGGATTCCCAGCATCTCAGAGTATTTGACTTTCATTTATTTTGATTTAGTTTTTAAAAATTGGAATAGTGTGACTATGTTACTATATGCCAGATTTCACTGCCATAAGACGTCTCAATAGTTTTCTATTCTAAATCGAAAGAAAGTCAATTTTGTCTAAATACTAGACATAAGGAAGCGGGGGATAAATGCGGGGAAGAAAAAAATTCTAGGAGGGATTATTTGTCTTCCTAGTCTTCGACACAAGAAAGGGGTGTAGAAAAATCCTTTTTTCTTGTGTCGAAACAAAAGAGTAATGATTCTTGATCCTGTTTGTTAAAAATTCCTCGTCTTGGTTTCAATTTTTCCAGATGTCTCAGAAACCCTATACCCAAAAACCTTACGTATAATATACGATACAAATTGGTTGACAAACAAAACAAAAAAAGAGAGGAAATTTTATTAATTAATAATTAAATAAAACTAATTAAAAATTAATAATTAAATAAAACTTCTTCAATCAACTTATCTTAGAAAAAATTTGATGATGAAATAGGAAAACAATAAAAAATAAATAGAGTAATGTAATATAGAGAGTAAGGTTCTACATTAGATTAGTATAGAAAAGATTTGCACGCTATCTAATATATGATAGCAGCCAAGAAATTGAGTGATTCCGTCTTTCTTCCAACTTTGAAAGTACCGATAGATACTATCATATAAAAAGAAGAGGTGGTCTGACTAACTCAATGAAGTGAATTTTTCAAAAACATGATCAGAAAAATGAGAAAAATGGAGTTTTTGAAAAGAAAAAGAAATCCATTTTATCATTTAGACAAAAAAAATATTATGATTCTTAAGAACTCAACGGGCCCTTCCCCTTCGAATCAAACAAACAAAGAAGGGAATCCCGTTGAGTTCTTACGCTTTCATGTTGACAACTCAATTCAGTCGATTACTACAGGGATGAACCCAATCCGGAATATGAACCATAAAAGAAAATACCTATTAAACCGATTACAAGAATACCAGCTACAGTACCTATTATCCAAAGAGGAATCCTTCCAGTAGTATCGGCCATTTACCCCACTTCCCTCCAGATTTCATCAAGTGGTCATGCT
Organism: Acacia concinna; assembly: GCA_037177275.1. Taxonomy (NCBI): domain Eukaryota; kingdom Viridiplantae; phylum Streptophyta; class Magnoliopsida; order Fabales; family Fabaceae; genus Acacia; species Acacia concinna. The sequence continues at coordinate 8,334 of JBAGKO010172957.1, read as the reverse complement.
AGAGACATAAACAGCCTTGGATAATGAAATTATGAGATCCTTCCGAACGAGCTAAGAGAATCTTATTTATTCTCTTTCGTTTTGTTAATTGAAGAAATAATTGGAAAATAAAAAAGCAAGTACAAAAATGAGTAATAACCCCCAGTAGAGACTGGTACGATGAAATTCAACATTTTGTTCGTTCGGGTTTGATTGTGTCGTAGCTCTATAATTCGGATGTTGTTTATCGTTGGATGAACTGCTGATATTGATCCCCAAAAAAAGATTTTTTCAGGCGATTGTGTGATAACTTTTTCTTCTTCTCAATCATTCAAGATATTATGTGAATTAATATATTACTGAATCTAATGAGTTAAACTTAAATTAAAGTCAAAAGCAAAAGTTTTCTAGTTTTATAAGTGTTCGCTTTAAAATTGGATTTCTAAATGGCTTTTTGAAAGTAAATTGATCTCAACAAGAGGTATTGTCGTAGACAAAGAAAGAAAGTCTACCCTGGCACTGGGCGTTCCCAAACGGGTCAATTCAATAGAATAGACGCCTGTTGGCATTCCAGCCTTCCTATCCGAAAGAGAATCCAGTATCGTGAATATCTGAACTGGTTGTTTGCTGTTAAATAATTCTTCTTTAGGGAACACATATGTGTTAATGTGTTAAGGGACTTTTGGTAAGACCTATAGTTGGACATTAGGGTCAGATCCGAATACGTGCCTTCACCTCATCGAAGGTTTAGAAGCCTTGGACACCAAGAAGGTTCGAATAGAAAGGCGGGGGAAATAGGTTCCTAAAGAAAGGAAAGCCACCTCCGATCGAGGCTTATGACAGGCATTACCTACAAAAAGGTTTCTATTGGGGGAGATCCAGCCAGAAAGACTTATTGGATTGGTTATTCGCCCACGTATTTAAAGAAGAGCCTTCTATATTACTATATCTTGAATCTTGATTCTATATCTTTTTGATCTCGCACTTCCTTACTTCTAATAGAACCTGGAGACTAGCTATAGCTCTTCTCTTGCGCGCTTCCCTGCTTTAGCTCACCAATGCTTCTTCTCTTTGGAAAAGGGAAAAGCCTTTTATAAGAAGAATTTTCAAGGAATGTATGAGGGGAAGACTGCGGAACTGCCTTCTTTCTTTGATCTGGAGCTGTCGGCTTGTGATGAGGGCTACTCGTAGTAAGGCTTTAGTGCCCGTCTGCTTTCTGCCTGAAGCTTTCAAGCAGAGGATGCCCAAAACGAATCCCGTGCTCGCCTTTTGAATCTTCAGTAGGGGAAACCCGAGTTTTCAATTTACATCCGGGTAAGCATAAATGATAGATTCCCCAAGCCCAGTGAACCCGCACAAGAAGCTTTTCTGGATGGACAGAAGGGCTCAGACCCGGTTAAACCTTTATTGCGGGAATACCCATAGAAAGAGCTAGCAAAGGAAGAAGAGAAAAAAGTATTCGTTCCCAGTCGGATTCTCTAATTAAGATATAGCAGTCAACAATCAATAAATCATCAACTATTTCACCGGGGATGATATTCTATTAAGTAAGGATCAACTTAAGAGCTGCTCCATCGGATTATAGTAAAGAGATGGGCCTTCTCGTCTGATCTCTGCATCAACAGGAATGCGGGAAAAGCTTCTTCTTCCCTAGCAGCCTTAAGCCCGTAAGCTTGAACTGGTTGCTATATAGGTCAATGGAATCTTAGCCAGTTTCTTCTTACTCCTTTCTCCATTCCCGGCCAACCGTGCCATGAAGAGTCGAGCAAGAGCAATCGCAGCTTTCTCTCTGCCTTCGCAAACATGTGCCATTGAGGGGAGCTTGCCTTCGAAGCGCAATCGACCCTATTTCTTCTTCATATTGGATTCGGTAGGAAAAGATACGTAGGTTTGAGTTATAGGTACGGTAACTATTCGTTGAACATAGTTCAACTCATTCTGTTAGAACCTCTCGCATGGGAGGGGGGTTTCGGGTAGCTTAGAGGACCCATGGTTGACGTGTTTAAACTCCGATCGTGCTATTTGATTCATTAGTGCGAAATGGCCACTTCACTTGTTTTACGAATTGACCGCCCTATCCTACTATGATTAGATCGCCCACGGGCTAAAACCATCGCCATCGCCCTAGACTCCTACCCGACTTCCGCTTAATCAGTTTCGATCCCGGTTTAGCAACAATATGGGAACTTCCCCGGAAGATCACAAGCCTCCCATTTCATTTGCTTATGGTACGCAATCCGCCTATTACCACTTATCCAATTCCATGTAAGGAAACTGGCCTGGCCCTACAAACCAAGGAAATGTATTTATACCTTAAATGGGTAGGAAGGCTCCAATCCAAGATAGAGGGCGGCTTAGCAAGTTAAGGTTTGACTGAAGTCAGACCTTTTGGAAGTAGAAAAAAGTCCTGCTTTACTGGCAACTTACAGTAGCTCGTAGGCAGAAGGGACAAGAAAGGAAACTCCAACTTCCTATCCCTAAAGCACTGTCCACTCGCAGGGAATTACCTTGGAGCTAAAATGGAGTTGGCCTTGCCCAAAAAGCATAGGCCCCTTACTCTAAGGCTTTTACCGGGGCCGTTAAGAGAAAGCCTACGTTTATAGAAGAAAAGCCCGAAGTGGAAGTACATCAAAATAGTATTCGATTAAGCAGACATCCTTGCGTGGCGCTGGACGCATCTTTCTTTTCTATTTTGCTATTTAGGAGGCGTTCCGGCACTCATTCAGATTCTTTCTTATCAAACTTAAAGCAGACAGCGACAAAGTAGCAACATGGGTGGAGTAGCCTAAGCAACTCTAGTTATACTTATTCCGTTCGTTTGGAAAGATACGTATAGTCAAGTAGGTTATTGAAATGAGTTGTTCGTGTAACAATGTTACACTTCACATAGGTAACATAAAGAGATGAGTTGAACTATGTTCAACGAATTTCGTTGTTCAACTCATTTGAAACGAACAACGAATAGTTCAAGAATAGTGAAACTCATTTCGTACCTCTCGCTCCCCTAAAGAGGATCCGCTTGGGTATGCCCGACGTCACATCCCTTGACGCCGTTATTCGTGATTCCTGTCAATCTCTTTCTTTCCAAGGGGACTCTTCCTTCAAAAGGCATCTGACGTAGACCTGCCAATCAAGATTATGGTTCTCGGGTATTCAATCAAACCGGGGAAGCACAGCCGGGGGTTTGTTTAGTCCTTTGCGCCGGCAGCGAAGGAACAAGCTCCAGCTCAATCGTGAGTTTTCCCATGGAAGAAATATGGGCGGCGCTTCCGCAAGAAGAGGCCCCGCCCGTAACCCCCTATCCGTATCAACCGGATGAAGTGATCGGAGGCGATAGCGTCCAAGCTATTCAGTCCCGACTTTTGGCGAAGAAGCCTTCCCCGTCTTTCGACGAGATCGGATCGATGCTCAAGATCGCTTCGAAATGGGATTGGGAGGCGCGAGGAGCACGCGCTCTCGACAATCCACGTACTTCCAAGTCGTTGGAGAAGCTTTATAGGCTTCGAGACGATCTTCCTTCCACTCGTTGAAGACCAAAGTATTCAGAAGACCGTAACGTCAGTGCAGTTTGCCTTGTAAAACGAAAAGGAAATAGGAACAACCGCGCTGGTCGTAATAGATTGAAGGGAAGGACGGTATGATACTTTCCGTTTTGTCGAGCCCTGCTTTGGTCTCTGGTTTGAATCTCTGAATTAGGCAAGGGAGTCATGAAGGTCGTGAGGCGTACTCTCTTTTCAATAAGATCTTCCCTGCTGTTATTCCGGGCTAAGGATGTTACCGAAGGTCAGGGACTTTCCCGCTAGGGCAGTGAAGTTCGTGCTAAATGACCGAACGAACGTATCTGGTTGCGAGTCTTCTCCTCTCCTACTGAGAACAGAGCTGCTGGGTGAATTCTGCTCTGATTCCTGAAAATGGTTATCCGTGTTCTTAAGTTGAAGTCCTTTGCTGTAGTTCATTTCCTTTGTCTTAAGTGATCTATTAGAGAGCCTCCCTGTTACCACCCGAAGGGTAAGAAAGATATGCTCCGTGTAGCTAACCCCCAATCCGGTAGCCTTTGAAAATTGGTTTCTGACGTAACTGCCTATCATGCCAAGCTTGACGCTGTTGCTCTTGCACAGGCGGTTCTATGCGAAGGAGACCCACATGCCCACTTCTCCTTCCCCGCCCCATTTCTGGGACGGGCCTCGCTCTTATTTGAGGATGCCCTCGCTCAAAAAAAAGCTACAAACCCCGCACTAAAGACTAAGAGCAAAAATCTTCAACCCAAATATTCCTTACCTTACACCATAGCATAGAAAGAAGTACCCTTGATCCCATATTCAATTCATTCTCGTTTGATCTCCTTACTTGCCATTTTCGGGGACTATAGGAGCAGATGACGGGCTTCAAGAGCTTCTAGGATCCTTATGTAGGGTTGACTTTCCCGCACTGCACCGTTTTCTACTAAAAAACCAGACTCAAGAATATCGCTTTTTTTAGCCTTAGCCCCCCTCCCTTTTCAGGAAAACCATCTTTGCTTTCAAATTATGGATTGTTTCCCAGTCGCGTTGCCGAAGCTTTTCGCGCATAAGGTATAGTCTTTCTAAGGATTCCTCCCCTGTTTTTGTCCGAGGGTTGTCGAGCGCACGCGCCCCGCGGTTCAACCAATCACCAGTTGGATCATGAGCAGACATTTCTATGGCGATATCTGCTTTGACCTCAAACCGGTCTTGGGCGTCAATTTCAGCCAAATAGATGTCTTCTGCGGAGGGATTTTGATTGTGTGCCAAAAGCCTCTGCTGGATGGATTCGACGGAGTCCCCCCCTATCACTGCATCCAGTTGATACGGAAAGGGGGCCACATGAGATGGACCGGCTTCTGCTTCCCCGGGAGCTACAGGATTAGCGGGAGGCACAGCTTGTTCCGCTGGGAGTGGCAGATTGACCGAGGCACTACTTCCCCGGGAATGCGCTTCTTGCTCAAAATGCGTCAATACGCCCCTGGGCGACGACGGTTCCTGCGACGTGCTACCGAGTACCGAAGCCCATTCCGAGGAACCGGAATTCGACTCAGAGGATACATTCAAAACCAAAGCTGCCGTCCCGCCTAAAAGAGAAAAAAGTTCAAGCCGTACTAGATAAGAAAACGAAAAAACACATATATAGAGAATAATATACAGAACGAAAGCGCTCTTTCTTTTTCTACGAAAAAGGAGAGTGTGGTATACGAGAAAAAGAAAAATGAAAACGATTCCTAAAATAGTAAGATTTCTACCACAGACTCCTCCTTCTTTTCCTAGAAAAGGCAAAATCGAATTGGCTAAAAAGACAGTAAGAAAAGGCACGAAAAAAGGAATGATAGTCATGGGGATCCTTGGACCAAAATTTAGGTATCGGTACGACCAGCGCGGTTGTTCCTATTTCATTTTCATTTTCGAAAGTAGCACTAAGTCACTTACGGATCTAAAGTAGCACTAAGTCACTTACGGATCTAAAGTAGCACTAAGTCACTTACGGAGGGGCCGTCGAGAGAGATTTGCATGTGTTAGCTAGTCTCATATCTCCGGACATCTATCCAATGCCTTCCTTTCGATCTTCTACCCGGTAGACTTCACACCAACCCAATCTCGACATAAACGAAATCAACAATGACATTGCCTGACGTGAACAGACGCTTTCTTCTCTTACGATATCTCTAGTTGGATGAAAACAGCGCTCCGCCCCCCCAACCAATTCAAGAGTTTAGAAGGGCTCTTCTTCTTTTTAGAATATAGGAAGGGGATCTGACTTCTTAGAAGGAGAGGGGCTACAACGATCTTTGTATGTACGGGTCTCGATAATTGAAGAGAGAACAGAAGAGTACACGAAAGGAAAGAGGGAGAGTCTTGACAGACATGGTTCAAGGTTACAGGTAGGCTTCCTCAATCAATATCGTTGGTCTCAAGAGACTGACTCTCTCTCTCTTACGCAAGATCTTTATTTAAGTCGAAGACTGACTATTGATTTCTGCTCGCCTCCTATTTATGTGCAATTTACTTCGTCAGGAAAGGGAATCGGTAGTGCTAGAATCAATGGCAGAGAATGCCCTCTTGCCGCAAGTGAGCAGACGATTTCTCCCTGACATCACAGCAATGAGAGATGATTCAATCCACCCACACCCCACTAAGTAAAGTTAGAGATACAAGAAAGACCCAGAATATCCCACAAGGACAGGTTGCCAACTTGATGAGAGCCTAAGCGAGGAATGCTGAGGGCCCTCAGACCCCACTTAACATTTTTTCCTTTTTTAGGACCATCAATCCAAAGAAGCAAGACGAATCTCTTTCTCTTTCTATATGCAATTTCGATATATAGCCAGCTCGGCTCGAAGCCGGATCGGCTTACCTCACTTTCAAGCATCCACTGGATCAGAGATAGAGATCCTTCTTCCTTTAGCGGCTGAGAACAAAGAGTCATCCCAATCCCTGAACGTAGTCCAACCTTCGGTCCTTCTGAAGCCGAGAAGGGAACTACTTCTTTCAATCCGCCCGGCACTGCTCCTCAAAACCATGCTAGCTCTTAACCTTCTAGAACTAAGCTAAAGAGAAGGGAGGGACGGGATACTGACTAGCTCGTCATCCTCAACAAACTCAAAAACAGTCTACAAGCAAATTGATTTAGGGCAAAAAGACACCTTGGCCGACGTGGGCGGTGAATACCCTTGGATGAATACCATTGATGGCAACTATTTCGTTGAGTTTGGTGTCTAGACAGAGGGTCTTTAAGGCATGATAGAGCTGTAGCGAGCAAGCACCGGCGCGAAAGAGTGAATGAAAATCCGTTTAAATAGTTGATGATTTCTTGATGGTTGAATGTGACCAGAATCTGTTGCCGATGGTGGTCTACCTTATCTAAGTAGTTATTGATCCTTCAAGGGAGCTTCTTTTTGAATGGGAATGAGAAAGCTCAGAGAAAGAACTGGGTTGGTTATGGTATTATGAGTTCAAGCTGTCTACGTTGAAAGAGTTGCTGACCTTTCATCTGGCATTTCCTCTGTCAATTGATCAGACCTGAGACGAAGGAGAATTGGGAGTGAACTTTCTTGTCTTCCCAGTTGTGCTGAAACATTCCTTGACCTTCTTATAGACGGATAGATTGAAGCTGTCCTTTTCCTATTCTTTGGCCCGCCGCCTACCTCTTATAGAACCCCCTTGGCCCCACTAGCTCTCATTCGCCGGACAGTTCTATAATCGGAGAGAAAGGGCATTGCCATAAAAGCAGTAGAAAGGTAGCCTTGATACGAGTAGTGTGCTTCCCTGAGATGGAATTTCTCAATCACCTAAGAGAGCATTGAGAGGTCTACGAGCTCTCCATGCCTATTTCCAATCTCTGATCGTGCATTCAATCAATTTCCCTTGGAAACGATGGTCAAGGTTTGCCGTAAATAAACAGATGAGTTCGATTCAAGCATCCGAACAAGAATACGGTTCAGATACCCCAAACAAGAAGCCACTTAGGATTTTTTCTTTTTCTATCCCGGAGGGCGGGTCTCGTGACAACGCCTTCCTCTGCGGTCTCTATTCGTAGGAATAGAATCGTCCAAGTAATTGCGTCTATCACTGAAGGCAGCCAAGAGTCACTCAGGGCTATTGTACTTGTACTACTCAGCTGTTATAGTCCATTAGAGTGTTTGAAATCCCTGAATCCTGACTCTGTACGGAGCAGTAGGCTTGAGTTATAGTCCGTATCCCGTACTACTTGTCTGGAGTAGGAAAGAGTGTGATCTCAGTTTCCTAGCAAGTCAAAGGGAGACCACGAGGGTCTTCCTTATGGTTCGCTATAGTCCATTAATAATTAATAGGTCTAATAATCCTTCTTGTCCGGTAAGCAAAAGCAAGCAAGGGAGCCTCTGGCTTCGTCCCTTCGTCTCGCCACAACACAAGCTGTGGTATAATCTGTCTATAAGTAAGATAAAGATATGGTTTGATGTGTGAGGCCTCGCTTCACTAACAAAAGTCGCTTCCTCGTGAACTCCGTTAACTAGGCGCCCCTCTCCAAGTAGTCAGTCTGTTCTCTCGTGGAGAAAGCCTTACTCTCGTTTCGTTCGAACGTAGCCCGCAGGAGTCAAGGGGTTGTAGGGGCGACTTCCAGAGATAATTACGGCGAAAGGAGATTGGAGATAAATCCGTTCCACCTTCATCGCATATAAATGGCTTAGCGAACTCAAGAGCACCTTTGTCAGAGACTAGCTACTTTTCGACCGATATAGTTAGGTCATAGTTAGGTCGCAGTCCTATCAGGGGGCCGTATACACGTTTGCAACCTTTTCGTCGGCGATAACAATGTCGTCACCGAGAATGGCTTTTTGAAGTTGGGGTCATACAAGAGGAAGAAGGG
>JBAGKO010172928.1:0-17806 GCA_037177275.1 Acacia concinna | reverse complement strand
CCTGCGCACCGCCTCCTCCAGCCTGCGCAGGTGCTCCGACGGAACGCCGTGGTTGATGATCTGGAAGAAGCCCCATTGCCTGCAGGCACGGCCAATGTCCTCGACAAGGGCGTCGATGTCGGGAGAAGAGAGATCGATGAGAGGGATGCCTTGCGCCTCTTGTGAGAGAGAAGGATTGGGTCTGTATGGAGGTTCCAGGATGAAGGCTTCGTTTACCTCTGCCATGAACGACGATGATTGTGAAACAACAATAGAGAAAATGAGAAAAGAGATTGGCTAATGCGTTTTGTATTAATTGTTGTTGTTCAATTGTGTGAGTAGAGCGAGAAGGAGAACGCTATTTATAGAAGAAGTGAAGAAGTAGAAGGTATTGTAAGAAATAAAAGTTGATGGATGATGAAGATTGAACCTGGACGGGTTTCGAATCACTTGGCATTACGTTTGTGGTTACGTAAGCATCAACACCTTAGCGCCAACAATACTGACTTCAGTTCATTGCTTTTTTGACCATCCTGAAGCTTCCAGCTTACTCACCCCGTTTCCGTAGTTACAATATATTCGTTTTAATTATAACTCGCCGCTTACGTCTTCAATTACTCCACCAATATTTTTATCCACCGTACAAGAAGTAATTCGTGAAAATACTTTCAAAATTTGAAAATTTCCAACCCAAAATTTCCTGACTTGAATTATTAATCAAGTGTAGTTAGTATCTACACTATTGTCAATATAAAACTTATTTGTGATTTTAATATTTAAAGATATTTTTTTTATAATTTTCTCAAACTTTAAAAAATAAAGAGTTAAGGTGCATCGAATTTTATGAAGTAATTTTTCAGTAGTATTCAATGTGTTAAACTTTTTTTATAGTGGTTCCAACATTCTAAATTATTTTCTACATGCATTCAACATTTTAAGGTGGTTTTTTAAAGATTAGACTTATGTTAAGTTATTTATATCAAGTAAGTCCATAAAACTAATCAAAATTTATCATGTGTATTATTTTTCCATGTCAACACTTAACCCTAAAATATGGTTTAACATAGAAAAAACATATATATAATTATAATTGGTTTCATAACCTACTTTACGTAAATAAATTGATATAAATTTTATTCTTTTCTTTTTATACCTTTAATACCCTAAAGTATTTTTTTAAGCCCGTGCTCATTGAGGTGTACTCTTGCCTGAGATATTAAGGGAACAATCCCAACCCATCAACTCTACTAAAAAAATTAAGCTTCCATCGAAGTCCCTCTCCACACTGAAGTTAAAACCGATGCTCTGTTTCTGGTATGCCCGAGTGAGATACAGATACCTTTAAAACCCAAGTCAGAAGACTGTATAATACTTTCATACGGACCCCACACTCTCACTACCGTTCAAACTTCAAACACAATAATACTTTCACTGACCTATCTTTTCATGCACTAAAGCTACAGTCTACAGTCTCATGGACCTTTAAGAGTTGATATTTCTCCATTTTTAATAATTTCATTATAAAATTTTTTAGAATACTAGATTCTCACCTTAAAAAAAACATATTTCAAGGTATCTAATTTAAAAATAAAAACTTAAAAAACAGCTTGATTATGATTAAAATTGCAGTGTTGGATACTTTAGAATGCATCTCAAGAAATGGTTCAGTGTGCCAAGTTTAACATTACCTAGTTAGATGGTTTTATGAAGTATTTTTTTTAATATTGCTTCATGTAAAAGACATGATAAGTTTTCATAAGCAGAGAGGATCAGTTATCTGAAAATTTTCATTTATCATTTAAAAAAAATATCAGCGATCAAATTCATATCCTTCTAACTAAATAAATTAAATATCATTGATTTTATGGAAAATACTTTTTAAGTCATTCGCTGAATAAAGAATGAAGCAACTTTGGTGTGGTTCTTATCGGGAAAGTTTGTTGTTGTTCTTATGATGATAGTGATATTCTGGTTCAATTATTATATTTGTTTTCTAAATGAGAAGGGTAACCTAAAAAAAACTGAAAGTTACACCAACATGTATAAAACCAATTAAACAGAACCCAAGGACCAAGGCAACTAAGCATCCCTGTTAGATGAACCTCTGACAGATGTTGCTTTTAATTAATTTTACCTAATTTCTTAAATTGCGTAATGTAATTATTGGACTATATTACAGATGGGTCAGGAGGGAGTAACTCACATTAGTGTCCACTTTATATTAAAAAAACCACATGAGTGCATCAGATGTTAGCTCTCACTTGGCAAGCGTTGTTGATTAAGTTTTATTTCAATAGGTCTATATTTGCAATAAAAAATTAAAACTTGAGTTTGGGTCTGAATATAGGCTTTATTTCAAGTAACATTTAAAAAGCTGAAGCGTGTTTAAAAATATATTTAACATTTAAACCTTTAAGTAGCCTTTAATGACTATATCTTCAAATTCATATATAACTATTCACACTTATATATAATCCTACATTATATTTTAAAAAATTAACTTTCATTCTCATAGTAATATAAGGGCTTAGTAAGGAAAAGAAAATAATGTATAATGACAACAATTGTCCAAACAAGTAAGAATAATGAAAACTAATTATTTGTTGGTTAATAAGATATATTTTTCAAAATTGACTAAACATAACAAAAAGCATATAAAACTATATATTACCTCATTTATTTTTCTCATAGAAGATTAGAAAGACTCTTCCTATTAAAATTATAATATTGTTATTGATGGACAATGAAAATAAGGGGAGAGGAGTAAGTTTGCATTATCATTCTAAGTGATTGAAAATAAGAAAGGTAGGGGTGAATTTTGTATGCAAAATTAAGGGTTGAGTGTAGTGATAATGACATATAAAACTTAGGATTAAAGTCAAGGTTAAAAAAAACACTTTAGGATTATGGTTAAGTTGGTAAATTTATAATTATTTATATGATATTATATATACTTATGTAATAGTATAAGTTAGAAAAGTTAAATAAGTCAAGCTTGCAAGCTGAGTTTTATAAAAATAGATCTAACCTATTTATCTAAAAGGCCTAACAATAGGTCTGAGCCTAAGGGCATGTTTGAATGCAATTTTCAAACCATGATTTAGGGGTTTTGTGATTGTAAACCATGGTTTGCCTAAAAATACTTAAACATCCCAATAAATTTAAAAACCATGGTTTGGGGGAAAAAATGAGGTTTTAAACAATAGTTTCAAACATCCAACTTTTTCTTGTATTTTAATTTGAAACCATGATTTGCGTAAATCGAGATAAAAACTCCTCTCACATATTTAACTCAAAATCCGTAAAAGCTATTCTTACCTAAACACTCTCATTATTTTATCCAAATCTAGATTTTCACAAAAAATATTTTAAAAAAATCTATTTTGGGGGTTTGCTTCAAAAGTTATTCTGTAAAAATTAATCCAAACTGCTCCTAAATCTAATTTATTTAAATTAAGCTACACTTTATATAAAATAGGCAGGAGCCTAGCATATTTCCACTCCTATCCGTTAGATACGCTAGTCCCTAGATTTGCTAGGCCGAGGAACGTATTCAGTGTTACATTACATTCTTACGCAGTTACTCGTACTTTAATAGTATGCCTTTATAATACTTCATAGATTTACTTCACTCTTCTCATATTAAAACATTGGAGGGTCGAGGGAGGCTTTCAGAGGGGAAAAAAAAACAAGGAAAGAAACAGAGAAATGACAGAGTAGTTGGAGAAGAAACAGAAAAAGTCATCCAAAGCCACTAGTCTCTAATCTTAATACTTTCCAATTTCTCTTTAAATGTCTCAATTTCTCAAATATTTCCTTTCCATCCAAAATAACAAAATTGCCCAACAAATTTGAGCATGACCCCTCTTTCACGATATACATTTATACTCATCCGAAGACTCTTGGAGAATCTGGTATATGGGACTGAATATTCTTGAAATGCTGAATCTGAATATTCTCAACCTGCATCTTCTTGAAGTTACTGTGCTTCCTGATGAGTTGAAACTTGCCCCACTTGTAAGCCCTGTAATTCGTTGCCTTCTGTTCGCCGGTAATCTCCGCCAGTGGCTCCACCACTGTGTAATGGGAAGGATTCAAAAAGAATGGAATAGAGAATCTCTCCTTCACGGAATTTACCATAACTCTGTGTTCTACGCTCTCATATTCCCCATTTGTCCACACCTGAAGAACATCGCCCAGATTTATTATGTAGGCTTCGGGTACGGGTTTTACCCCGACCCATTGCCCGTCGGATTTGCGCTTCACCTCTAGCCCACCCACTTCGTCCTGAGCAAGGATGGTCAGAACACCAGGATCTTTGTGAGCCCCGACGCCGAGAACAAGTTCAGGGGATGCACACGGCGGATACCGGTTTATTCTGCCGGAGCTGGTATGGTCTTTGAAAAATTCCTCAAACCTCCTCTCCGGTAGCCCCAAGCTCAAGGCGATTAGCTCCATCAATCTCATGGCCAGCTCTACCATGTCCTTAGCATATTCCTGACATGCCTCTCTGTTCATGGTTCAGATTTACAAAACTTCATTACTTACAGATCGAATGGAAAACCTTAATTACATCATGATATATACGTACTGGTCTATGTAAGTAATTTACCTGAGTTCGGGCGGGTTTTGAGGCCACTGGTTCTCCCAGTAAGCCACTCGGTCGTCGTCCTCATCCACCGATGCGGCGGCGAGAGTGGGTTCATTCACCGTGAAGTCGAAGACCTCCTTCCAGTCCCTGACGTTCTTGGTGTGTTCCGTGTCGTAATAGCCCAACACCTTCCGGGAGTCTCTCCTGACCTTCCTCTTCTCGTCGAGGCTGAGATGAAAGAACCTGCGCACCGCCTCCTCCAGCCTGCGCAGGTGCTCCGACGGAACGCCGTGGTTGATGATCTGGAAGAAGCCCCATTTCCTGCAGGCATGGCCAATGTCGTCGACGAGGGCGCCGACGTCCGAGGAAGAGAGGTCGATGAGAGGAATGCCTTGGGCCTCTTGTGAGAGAGAAGGATACGGTCTGTGGGAAGGTTCTTGGATGAAGGCTCCGTTTGCCTCTGCCATGAACGATGATAGGTGATTGTGAAACAGAGAGAGAAAGAAAATGAGAATGAGATGAGTAATGCGTAGTAGTGTGTGAATAAAGCAGAAAGAACGCGGCGCTATTTGTAGAAGAGAATAGAAGCTAGGGTAAGAAATAAAGATGGTTAACAGTGATGACTGAACCTGGACGGCTTTCGAACCCAAATGCCGTAACGTGTGCGGTTACATCACCTTGCCTCTACTTACCACACAACTGTGACTTTTCACTTGTGCTTTTTTCTGACCAGCGTGAAGATTCCTACGCACTCCGTTTCCCCCACCAAACGTTTGTTTTTTCGTGATCCATGCAATTCTAATAATTAATTTTTTTTTTCATTTCAACCCCATTAATTACATACTATTATAGCTGTCATATTAATTACATGTTATCTCGCCGCAGCCCGCAATAATTTTTCTCCCCTGTTCACCCGGCCAGCTCTCTTCCACTATTTCTCCCTATATAAACAAGAGCATTTTAAAAAAAATTAATTTTTTATAAATTAATTTAAAAAAAAAAATTAGAGAAGTAGTGTTGAAATTTTTTTTAATTAATTTCTCTTACCGTTTTATATTACATATTTTTTTTATTTTATAATCCCACTTTTCTCATTGTTTTTTAAAAATCGATCTCATAAAGATTTTCCACCTTTCCTCCAAATCTGGAGTAAAAATACTGCGGGGTGCAAATAAACTGTTAGGTAAGAAAACTCTATTTTCCCCCATATATAGGGAATTTCAGCTTTTCAGTATTTGATTTCAAGCAAATATATTCCTATTTCATTTTAATAAACCTCTATGTACCTATATGTAAGCCACTTGAAAGACGAGTTTGGTTTAGAATGTAAGTCACTCTTAGTGGCCTTTTTCCAATTTTACGTCAGTTCAGTTTCCATTGTAACAAGAGAACGAGGATGGAGAATGGAAAATTATTGATAAATACACGAGAGAGACAACAATTCTAATAAAGTAAATTTGGAAAATGTTATCAATTAAATGTATTCATTGGTCTGAGAAATTGGGGAGCACATTTTATGTTTATTAACCATTTTCAACATTACATTGAACTTAGACAGTTCATATTTAATTTAATTATTATTTTTAATTTTTTTTAATTATAAATAATTACAATAATAAAAGTAATCTTATGATTATCACTTGTCATAAAAATGAATTTATTATTTAAAAATTATAAAATAAAAAATTTAAATTAACTATTTAAGTTAAATTTTAAATGGCTAAGATGTTATCACAATAATAAAAATTTAGTTGCTCATCACACATAATGTAAACCCAAGAAATTAGGATGGAAGTTACTTATATACTCCACATGAATACAGAATAATATGCATTCTTTGACTTTAAAAGTTATTGATTTCATAATTATTTATAAAAGGGTTAAGATGTTTAAATAACTATAAACTATTTTTAAAAGTGTTAAAATATCTATAAATTATTTTTTTAGAGTGAAAGTAACTATAAACGTTAGAAAATTGTGCAAAACTGTTAAAATATTATAGGGACGGATTAATTTTTTAGGTTTCCTATTATAGGTTACTGTAGTCGGATTAACAATTTTACATAATTTTTAATACGCATAACTACTCTTCCTCTAAAAAATAATTCATTATTATATTAACACTTTTTAAAATTATTTATAATTATTTAAGCACTTGATGCTTTATAAAAATTTGGCACTAAATATTGGAAGCCGGGACTTTTGCATGACAGTTGTCGGGACTCAAAAAAGCATAATTTGTTTGGGCATTGTTGAAGGTAACGGGACATTATTCTGTCAGGCTTCCTTTATCAATTTGCATCAGTAAAAGACGAAACAATCCCTACCTTTCTGTTTTCCCAAATAATACTACCTCCACTGCCATACTTTATATAAAGAAAATAATTAGTTTAAGCTTTTTTTATTCATTTTATCAAATTTTTTAATTATACGTAATCACGTGTCTTATTTTTAAATTATTATCATTTAATTATAAATTCATATAAAAAAATAAAATATATGGTTATTGTGATTAAACAACTTAATATAATAGATATAAAGAACTTAATATAAGTATAATTCTTTATATAATTGAAAGTTGGATTAATTAGATCCTAAATAGGAATATATGATATTAGTTTACTTTTTTTTTTTTGGAATAAGAGGACAGGCATTACACTTGGAAGTTACAATAATCCAAAAGATGGAAAAAATCCAATAGGCAATTACCCAATGTCAGCTAAGTCTGCTAATATTAGGTTCGAACACATTGCTGGAGGATCATGAATGAGTGATAGCTCTGTGTTCGCCTCATGCATCCTGTTAGCAAAAAAATATGCACAACGTAAAATCTCTTTATGAGAATGGCTAATTTGAATGTCCCAAGAAGAATAGATTAGTGATCTAATCTCGGCAATCTCTTACTTTCAAGGGTGATAGATGCCCCCGTCTAATAGGAATGTTTGGATAGCCACCGTAGAGTCCGAATAAAGCTTAACCTTTTTGAAACCTAATGATTTGCAAAGTGTTAAGCCTGCTTTAATCGCCATTAGCTCTGTTATCATAGGAGCGCATGGTTCTAACTTTTGTTGGAAACCAACTACCTAACAACTGTGGTGGTTCCTAACTAAACTGCCACATGCCGCATGGTAGTTATCTTTCACTGACCCATCAACATCAACTCTCACAAAACCATCTGGTGGTCGCAACTACTTGTTGTCTATCCTCTGTGGATCACCAAAGATTTTATGCCTCCATATGCTCCCCTCTACTTCCTCGAATAGAAGATACTTGCAATAGTTGATAATGCTTTACAGACATGCACTTGTCCCATTGAACACCTGTTGACACCGGTTCTTCCAAATGAGCTAGCACATATAGCAAAAATTTTCATCCATGGCCATTTACTAACTCCCAGAGATCCCGCCTCCTGTCGACTATTTCACCTCAACTACTCCTGCAAATTACCATTAAAAAAAGTGCTATATATATCGAGTTAATGATTAAAGGCCACACACTGTTTGCGATCTCATAATCCCTCAACATATGAAGAATGGAATCCTATCTCTACAATTAAAGGGACACTTAGAATGCTCACTAAGCCCACAATTTGCTCTTAGAGAGTTAGTAGTAAGCTGCTCATAAAACACCTATCACATGAAGAATTTTGTTCGTTCTGGAATTGGCCAACGCCATAATTCCTTCCATGAAACCACTTGAGGAAGGTCTTCCCTATCTTCAAGAAGCTTGTAGGCTGACTTGACACTAAAGTTTCCATCTGAAGAGGCTCTCAATTGGAGGGAATTATTATTGTAGCCGGAAGGAAGACCAAGGATGCTGATATTATCCACAACCCAGTCTAGTAAGAACATACTCCATTTACCTATGTCACATACACCATTAGTGGTCACAAAATCAGCCACTGTAGCTTCATGGTTCAAGAGATAGTGATTTTTATTCACATAATGGGAAAGGGGGAGATCCAGAAGAGTCTAGAGCTCCCACCATGCCATAGTTCCATGTCCATTCCAAACCCTGCTGCCGACCATAGTCTTGAATATGTCCCACACTTTTATAATGGATCCCTAAATGGAAGATTGGATCTATCTCTTAGCGATTATAGGATATTTTACATCACCACATTCATATTTCTTTTGGAGACATTGAACCTAAAGGTCCTCATGTCTAGTCATCAGGCCCCAACAAATCTTCATGAAGAAGGCTGTATTTTGACGAACCAAATCTTTGATTCCAAAGACCCCCTTTCTTTATCATGTTTAATCAAGTCCCAAGAAAGAAGATGAATCTTCTTCCTCTGATCACCTTAGTTCTAGAAGAAGTTTTTACACAGCTTGTCAATTTCCTTAAGAACGCCTCTTGGTATCAACAAGGTTTGCATTTGATAGGAGGAAAGGGAGGATAGAACTGACTTGATCATCACCGTCCTTCCTGCCATACATAGAAATCTTCCTTTCCAACTTGCAAGGTTATTTTGAACTTTAGAGATCAAAGGAGAAAAAGTTACTTTGACTGCCCTTTTATGAAGTAAGGGGACCCCCAAATACTTGTCCAGATTCGAGGTGAGAAGGATTCCCAACTACTGACTAAACACATTCACCCTGCTATAATGAACATTTTTAGAAATGAAGATCTTCAATTTACTCAAACTGATCTTGTGCCCCGATGCATGACAAAAACGCAACATAATGTCCTTAGCTTGCCCAAGCTGATCAGAAGAGGCTTCGTAAAAGAGCAGGAGATCATCCGCAAAGGAAAAAATGGAATAGGTGTAGTCCTTTGGAACACATTCTCAAAGGCTTCCAATTGCTAAGATCTACTTCACGGCTAATAAGCTGGCCCAGACGTTCCATATATAGAACAAAGAGATATGAATTCAAAGGGTCTCCTTGTCTAACACTTCTCGAGGGGAAGAAATCTTCAGAGGGGGAACCATTTCAACAGACGTTCAAAGTGGCTTAAGAAACACAACTCATGATCAAAGACAAAAGATGATCATTAAATCTAAGAAACTGGAAGTTAAATTTAAGAAAACCCTAATCCAAGCGGTCAAATTCTTTTTCTATGTCAACTTTAATCATGACATACCCCCTACCATTTCTCTTTGAACGCATAGAGTGAATTGCTTCCTGAGCAAGAATGATGTTATCACAATTATGTCTGCCACTAATGAAGCTACATTGAGTGTGATAAATGAGAGAGCCTATTAGCTTCTTCAACCTATTTGCTAGAACTTTACTCAAGATTTTATAGTTCACATTGCAAACGGAGATAGGTCTAAAGTCCTTAATTGACAAAGGATTGTCACATTTTGGGATAAGAATTATGTTGGTTTTGTTGAAACTTGAAACGATAGATGGATCCCTGAAAGCATGAGAGACGAGATTGCACACCTTTTCAACAACCACTTCTCACTAAGATTGGAAGAAATGAGGTTGAAGCCTATCCAGACCCGGGGCCTTAAAAGCTCCCATCTCAAAAGCTGGGTTTTTAATTTCAATAGGGGTCACATGTCTATGAATTTCTTCTAGCTCTGATTATTTGAGTGTAGGAAATTTGCAGGCCAATCCTCAATCTGATGAACAGAACCATCACTTGAGTAGAGGTTCTTAAAATACTCAACAACCATAGCTTTTAGAGCATCTTGCTATATAACCCAATCTCCAACTTCATTCTATAAGGCTTCAACTTGATTACGCTTCCTCCTCATCTTGGCAGACATATGAAAAAATCGAGAATTCTTATCTCCAAACTTTAACCAATTACCCCTGTTTTTTTGGAACCAGAACAATTCTTCTTGATTGATCACTTCGATGTAATCCTTCTAGAGTTTATGTTGAAGCCTTTGGAGGCCACTATGTGGAGCATAACTCAACCTTTTGTCAATACCCTGAAGCCTCCCAAGAAGTTTCCTTTTTTTAGCAAAGTTTCCAGCAACTCTATGGTTCCATTCAGATGCATTTGTAACAAAGGACTCACAACCATCCTCCCAGTTATTGCCTTCCCAGACAGAATTAACCAAGGTTTGAAAACCATCCTCCATGCACCAAGATTATTGATATCTAAAAGGGGAAGGGGCAAAACTCTTGAAGGTTGACCACTACTTGAGACAACAATGAGCCTATGATCTGATTTAAAGTTCATGTGATGATATGCTTTTAGATCTGGAAGAGATACTTCACAATCAAGATTATAAAATGCCTAGTCCAATCTTTCTTTTAAGTCCTTTCTTGCCCAAGTAAATCTATCCCTCACCATAGGAACTTCCAAGAAATTGCAATAATTCAAACAGTCACGAATTGGTTCATCAATGGGAAATTTAAATGCCTACCTCCAAGCTTATCGGAAGGGTTGAGGTAAGCATTAAAATCACCAACCATGCTCCATGACCAAGATGATAGATATCAATCTACTTTATCTTTTATATTTATTATTTTTTACCTATACTATCTATATTGATTGTACATATTAAAGGAGATTGTATTAAAGGTTCTCTCTTTTTTTCTCTCGCCCTACTCTAGATTTTTTGGGTGGTGGAAGTTCTTCTCTCATCATTAGGTGAGAATTTTTTTTTCACGGCGTCTCCATCCTTGGTTTTGGACGAAGGCAGAGACGTCCATATTTTGTGCCAACCTCCATGTATTTTCATATTTCTTTGGGCTTCTTATGTTGGTGTTGATCTGGGAGCTCAGATTACAGCCACATACCAGGACTTGGTGGGTTTGTGGACCAAAGGTCTGTTATAAAAAAAATAAATTGAATTGGAAATTTTAATGGTAGTAAACCTCACTTAGTGGCTACGTTTCATGGTTTTCAGGGGTTGACATTTAGTAATTATAGTCTTCTATATTATTGGCTTCATCTTTCAAAAAACAATTACGATTTATTGGCACTGGCGAATTCAAACATAACTATTGTGCTTTTCATTGTGTAGTTGATTGCTTCTTTGTCTTCAACATTCTTATTGATGTTTGTGGGTGTTTTTCTTTCCATAATATCTTTTCATGAAGTTTCTTCAACAACCAATTTAGTTGCTTTTTTGCTAATATAAGAGGTGGATTTTTGGGATGGTTGTTTAAACAATCACTTTTTACAATTGCTTTGTTCCCGGTGACAATGCTTTTTTACTCACAGATATCAATGTAGGGATTATAGAGGCAATAAGGCTCTTGATTGTGGCAACAACTCCCTCTCACCTATCTTAGGATTAAATTATTTGTTGAGTTTTATCACATTGTTATGTATCCAACCTTTCTTTTTGCAATTAATTTTTGTTTTGGTACCATGTTTTTAGTGAAAACCTTAATTTCAAACCATAGTTTAATGAAAATTGCCAAACACATTAAACAATTTCAAAACCATGGTTTGGCCAAAAGTCGAGTTTCAAACCATAGTTTTCAGAATTGAAATTTTCTTGCTTTTCAATTATGAAATCATAATTTGTGCAAACCGAGACAAAACTCCTCTCACATACTTACATCAAAATCCGTAAAAGCTATTCTTATCCAAATCTAGATTTTCACAAAAACTATTCTGAAAAATCTATTCTAGAAACCATGTTTTGCTCTAAAAGCTATTTTGCAAAAATCAATCCAAACACTTTCTTATATGACCAGTTTTAATGTAACACGGTATTTCCTTACCAACCTTTGAGTTTTTTTTTTAATCTCATTAAAATTATACGTTTATTTCCGCCAACAATAAACAAGTTGTATCAAAGTAAAGTGAAAACTACAATGCTTCGATCAGAAGAAACAAAACAACCAACAAAATAATAAGACAAATAAGAACCTAAACCACATAAAATAGTTATAAAAACTTAAAAACAAAAAAAAGGAAGAAGAATAAGAAGCAAGTAGCTACTAAAAGGTGCTCACCACATAGGGATCTTAAAATTAAACTGAAGAAACTTCACAAATATCATTCGTCCAGAAGGTCTACAGGAACAATCCAATGAAGCTTAAAGCATTTTAAAAAATGAAGCTTATAGACTCAAGCAGGTACTAACAGTTTGAAATTACAACAACGGGATCAAAACCGCGACCTCCTCCCATTAAAAAGATATCATTACCATTAAGAACTTTGGTGAAACTTAAGCATTTGTTTATTTCAAAATGTAACAGTTGTTTGTTTTGTACTTTTGTCTTCTCAAGTGAGATGATGTAAAGAAGTTTAAGTAATTTATTACTGTTTAATACATATTTAAAAGCTGGGGCGCTTCAAATTAATCCTCGGATCACGTGCTTAACACTGTTGGTGGCTGAGAATGATCAAATGGCAGATCTGGACTTTTCCTTCAGAGGTTCAATGAACCTGGATGGTTTTTCATAGGCGTTGAGACCATGACGTTGACGTGGCCGCTCACATAAGTCAGAGACTCACATGCCTGGCCTTGTCTTGTTGCATATTCTCTGGGCACCAGATTTAATTCTTTTACTCATTTTTTATTACATTTTTACTCAATTATTTTAATGTACTTTTTGTGGTTTTTGTTTTTTGTTTTGCACTACAGACGCCGTAACACCAAAGCTTTCAAAGGTTCACTTTAAAAAAATGGAGGGCCGTGCCGCCGTCGAGCTTACTATTCTATTTTTTTTTTAAAGGAGGAAATAAATAGAGAAACTGCTAAAGTAGTTGGAGAATAAATATGAAATATCATAGATTCTCCACTAGCTTCACTGAGGTGAAAAAGAGGGGATTCTAAATGGGAGATTGACATGTTGGTGGGTGACTTTGGTCTAAAGTTAATGACAATAAGGTCCTTGAATAATTTTGCTACCAAGTTGAGTTTAGGGTTGGAGAGTGATGCTAACATCTATTGATTTTCTCTCCATCACAATAACTAAGCAGGTTTAGAGTTCTTTCCAATTTTTTACCACAGTTCCTGCATTGGGTGCAAACAATATAAGAACCACTTGAATTTTTTGCAAAATTATAAAAAAGTTAATTTAAGTACTTTAAAATATTTAAATATTTATTTTTTAATTATTTTATCTAACTTATAAACTAATATATAATATAATAATACACTATATATATGATGTAATTAAGTACCTTAATTACTTTTTTTAGATTAAAAAAAATTAGTCTTATATTTAAAATTAGATGGAGTATTAGGCTAGGGATATCCCCAGCTTTTATGTGTGTATACACTAATAATACATAACATATTATCACTCCCACACATAAATATTCACTTTTATATACCCAATTAAGGTTTATCGAGTGATTTTTCTTTTATATTGCTTCATTTAAAAGACATGATATGTTATGCATAAAGAGAGAGGACGAGTTATCTGGAAAATTTCATTTGATCATCCATAAAAAAATATCAGTAATCAAATTCATATCTTTCTAACTAAATTAATTTGTAAGGAGAGGCCAATTTTTCGAAATAAAAATAGGAGATATGACAAAATAAACTGTTTTTACAAATGATTAATATGATTTTGGGAGAATTCTATTTAAATATTTTTTTTAATTTTAAAATTCTATCTCAGTGATTTTTCATAAAATGCAATTGTCAATTACATGATAAATTTGGGTAATCTCATTACTTTTGTGGGTAGCAAAATTGATATTAAATTTTAAAATTTAAATAGTATTTATATAAAATTCTCTCAATAATTTTTTTTAAAAAAATAACCTGATTTTTGTTTTTGTATTTTTTTAAAAGAATGTTGGATGTGTTACTCTGTGTACGGTAAGTTCTGTGCACTGGTGCGGTTGTGAGTTGTCATCTACTTTAAATTTAAACATTAATGAGTTGATGGAAAAGGCTTTTAAGCCATTAGCTGAATAAGGAAAATAAAGGATGAAGCAAGTTTGTCGTGGTTATTTATTTATTTTTTTCGATAAATGTGGTTATTTAATTTTTACAATTGCGAAAGTTTTCTTGTTGTTCTTGCGATGCTAGAACGTTCTTATTCAATTATTATGCTACTTGTTTTGCATATGATTAACAAAAGGGTTAAGATGTAAATTTACTTTATATATATTCATATAGGAGCGTATTTATTTTAAAAGTTTATTTATTTTTTTCAATTCTATCTTAGAAGTTTTAAAAGTGGGCAAATTTGCCTTTACCGTTAGCTGACCGTTAGTTGACTAAATATGTTGAGCTGACAGTCAACAAGTTTTCTACTTTATTTCTGTTAAAGTGACAATTTGTCTTCAAAGTTTTAAATCCATTAATTTTGACCATTAGTTGATTAAAGGGAGAATTCAAGAAAAATACCTTCCCAAATTTAAAAACCCCAAAAGGGATGTTAACATTTTAAAAAGACACTAAGGTACCATGGACTAAATTAGATTTTTTCAAATTTGCTGACCTGGATAGTGACCAGCACAAAGTAGCGAAAACCATTACTCTTCTTGTGAAAAATTATTACTCTTCTTGTGAAAACCATTGCTCAAATAGCAAAAATCTAATATTGTTCACGTTACAGGTAGATTCCTCTCTCTCCTTTGTCAGATAAATAGTGTCAGTGTCAGATTAACAATACCGACAAAGGGGGAAGAAAGTGATTAGCACGAAGTAGCGAAAACAATTACTCAAATAGCAAAAATCCACTACTGTTCATGTCAGTGAATTTTGAGGGGGAGAGAGAGTGATCAACACGGACCAACAAGGACTAGCGAAATCCATTACTCTTATTGCAAAAACTATTACTCATCTTGCGAAAATCAATACTGTTCATGTCAGCGAATTTGAAAAACTCAATTTGGTTCATGGTACCTTAGTGTCTTTTTGAAATGTTGACATCCCTTTAGGTGTTTTTGAATTTGGGGAGGTATTAAATATGTTGAACTAGCACTTCACATGTCATCTAGTTTATTTTTGCTAAGGTGAAAATTTGTCTCAGATTTAAAATTCATCTTTTTTAAAAGTTAGATTTAAAATTTTTGGGACAAATTTTCATCTTAGCAAAAATACAGTGGATGACCTGTGGACTGAATTGAGCCAAAAAAAATTTTTAGGGCTAGGTTGAGATTTTGAAGATGCTTCTAGAGCTTATTTGCACCTTTACCTAATATAAAATTATATCTTATATTTAAAACCAACATCAACTTTTCAAATATATCTTAGGCTAAAAACCAGACGAGTATTACTCTTTCCAACCCTTAATGTAATATATGTTTAACTAATTTAATTAGATTAATAAAGTTTGTTAAATTAGCTAATTTAACATATTTTTAAAATACCATAATCATCTTTTTCTTTTAATTTTATTCATTTCTCTTACAAAGTTATTGTTTTTAGGGAGTATTAGTGGGGTTAATTAAGAAAATAATGACAAATATGAGAAATTGTATTATTATAACTAGCTAAGGTCAAGTTTTTTTTAATTAGGTCCTATATTAGCATTAACAACAAAAGTAAATATAACGTTGCTATGATTATATGGAGACTTGAGATGCTCCACTACAATATTAATTTATTCATTTATTTTAAAAGAAAGGAACATTTTTTTAATCTAAAAGCATATCATGGTTGCTTTATTAACAAAGGCAAAAAAAGGAGAGAAAAAGTGAGAATAAAGTCATAAGAGAACTGTATGAATACCTAGATTCTAAGGTGATTGAGTGATGGACGGGCACATTAGAGTCAAGCAAAGAGATATATATATATATATATATATAAAGAAGTGGGTTGGTATTTTCTTATTCATAAGAGAACTGTATGAATTATTTTTATGCTTATAATTATTAATGCCCATTTGTTACTAATGATTATATAAGTTTTTATATATGTTTAAGAACATATTAAAATCATCAAAGATTGGGTTAAATTTCATGATGGCAAAAACCAAAATTGTGTCAAAACTCCAACGGCTATATTTCAACGGTAAAAAAACCTCATGAGCCAACAAATTATTTATCATCTCCAACGGTCATTAAATCTATACCAACTATAAAAAGAGAAGTCAAAAATAGACAACGAGATCTTGCACTAACACAATATCAACATGCCAATATTTTGACTCCAAATGATTATGTAATATGACAATAAAGAGAGTTTTACATTTGAGCCTCAGTTATTATCTATCATTCTTGTGAGATAATATTGTTTGTAAATCTTTATCATCAAAGTAGAATCCTTATGAGTGTAAGGGGGAGTAACTCTGAGAGAGTTATAAAGGCTTCACCAGTGCCCTGAGTAAACTTGTGTTTGTAAAGGTTTTCAACTATCCGTAAAACTTGAGGGGTTGTAGCAGCTTCTCTTGTGCCTAGATTAAACAAGAAGATAGTGGATTGAAAATCTCAAGTGGAGCTTAAGGACTGGACCTAGGTCATCCTGGATTGGACTGAATCAGGATAAATCACTATTTACAATCTCTTCCTTTATCTCTAATATTTCCATCATGTCTAACTTAATTGATTATCTTTGAATTTATGGATTATTATTTTTATACTTATTACTTTGATTAATATGTGAAAAGATTTTAAAAGTCCACAAGGTTTTATCATACACTAATTCACCCCCTCTTGGGTGAAAGCAGGTTCTAACAATCTTTAAATCCCTTTACAAGTTTAGCACAAATTAGTGTGATTAGTCACAATGTTAATGTAAACCCAAAAGATTGCTGCACGTACAGTAATAACAAGCATAAGTTAACACAATATAACTTTATCTTTTTCCTCTTGTCAGTGATCGAGCCAAGATTTCTGGTTGTCAGATGATTGCACCTAATATATAGTGTAGTGCGCAACCAGTTGTTCTTCTCTCGAGGAGCTATCTATGGTATTCCTAAGTAATTACCCTAATTTTAAACTAAACTAACTAGTTGGTTAATTGAGGGGGTTTTCGTGGTGCAAATTAAACTAAACCTAATTAAACTAATTCTTTTTGGATTTTTAGGATTTTGGTAAATGTTTTGGTAAAGGTTTCTAATGCTAGGGCTAGTCTCTCAATGGTGGATAGTTGGTTATCCTTGCTCTCAAAAGATAGTAGAGTCCAATTAATTCTCTAGGTTCAATTTTAAAAACCCTAAGCAATTGCTTAGGTCCAATGGTTTACTTAATTAAAAACTTCCTAGAATCCTAGGTTAATTAATTCTTAATTAAAACGTCGTTTAGGCTCTCTTAGACTGCTCTTAGATGGATGCATGAACTAATTCTCGAATTGTCAATCAACAACCTGAGAATTATGCGCGAGAGGAAAATTTAATACAATCGTAGGAAACAACCAATCACACATAATAAGTCTTGAACTTGGATAAATTTATAAATTACGAA
>JBAGKO010172921.1:0-17811 GCA_037177275.1 Acacia concinna | reverse complement strand
GTAATTTCCCTTAGTTTCTCATGATTGAAAATATTCTTTTACAAATCTTCCTAAGTTTGGTAATAATCAAAACATAGGATCTAACAACAATCATTTGGAAGAGGTACCGTGTCTTTTCTCACTTTAGGAATGAATTTCTTTGGCTTAGAAGGGGCTTTAGCAGGTGGTTTAAAAATAGAGACTCTGGTCGGTGCCCTGATTCTTTTTAGTGAAGGAGGTGGAAGATTCAGTGATGTTGAGGGTGTAAGAGATGGAGATTGAGTTAAGGCTTTAGGATGGGATGGAACATATGATTGCGACGATAATTGTGGAGGTGGATTTTGCAGCTGAGGAGAAGAATCGGTTGAAGGAGCATTTCTCTTAATAGGATTCTTGTTTCTTGCCATTTTTAAAATTTCATATTTTCAAAATGGAAAGATGAATTCAGAAGTCAAAACTTTGAAATTGATGAATTCCTGAGGATAGATTTTGAAATCGAAGGTTTGAAGGAAGAAATAATAGTGAATGGCGGTGCTTTCGGAACTGTTATGAAGAAGATGAAATTGTTATAAAGATGTATCTAGAGGAAGCTACTCAAGTATAGGTTAGGGTTCAGAAATAAGAATGCTTCAATTTGCAATCTTATATTGACATGACCCACGATTTCACTCGAGTACTCATTTTAATTACTCGGGGTAATTAATGTACTTCGGTATAATCTTGACTTGTACTTGAGTAAAAAGTAGTGAAAAAGTATTGGATTTTTGAAATAGAATACTAGAGTAAACATAATTTGTACCAAAGTATAATGATTACCCGCATACAAATTCCAATACTCGAGTATTATATGTTTTGAAAAATTTAAAAATTTAATCTTAATTACTTGCTTTCTTGCAAATTCATACTAGAGTACATAGAAAATTCTATTGGAGTATACTCGAGTATATTTCTATTTACTCTAGTAATTCTTAGTCAAGAGACATACCTGAAGATATTCATATCTCATAATACTGAAGTATTTAATTCAAATAAGCCTAGTCCTGCATATACTTATTAATACACTCTGAAGCTTAAGTTAGATTTTTTTAATCAAAATAAATATAGAGAGAATAGAATACTTACAATTCATTTAGGTTAACTATTCCCAAATCTCTTCTTATTACTCATAAATTGTTTTGCTACCAATGGTTTGGTAAATATATCTACAAATGTATGATGAGTTGGAATAAACAGTACTTTGATATCTTTCTTCTGAACATGAGCTCTGATAAAATGGTGTCTAATATCAATATGTTTTGTTTGTGAGTGATATACTGGATTCTTGGTTAGGCTTATTGTGCTTGTGTTATCACAGTAGATAGGAATTTCTCTAAAATGTAAACCAAGATCTTCAAGTTGACTTTTCAACCATAATATTTGTGCACAACAACTTTCAACTGCAATGTATTCGGCTTCAATTGAAGATTGTATTATGTTTCTTACTAAACCATGATACTAGTACACCTCCCAGAAACTGACATTGACCACTTGTACTTTTTCTATCAATTTTGTATCCAGCATGATCAGAATCAGAGTATGCAATTAGGGATTCATTTATGCCTCTAGGATACTACAGATCAAGTTCACTTATATCATTAAGATATCTGAAAATCCTTTTTACTATTTCTCCATGAGATATTTTTGGAGTTGATTGATATCTTGCACACATTCCAACACTAAACTAAATGTCTGGTCTAGTGGCTATGAGATATAATAAAGAATTAATCATTCCCCTATATCTTGTAATGCTAAAATCAGTCCTCTTTACATCAGCATCTAAAAGAGTAATAGTACTCATTGGAGTATCAACTCTATTTGATAGATCAAATCCATATTTCTTGAGAAGCTCCTTTAGATACTTCATTTGTGATATAAAGATACCATTTTTCTTTTGTTTAATTTGTAATCCAAGAAAGAAATTTAGTTCACCCATCATTGACATCTCAAATTCTCTTTACAGTCTTAAAAAATTATTGGCATAAAGATTCATCAGCAGATCCAAAGATAATATCATCTACATATATTTGAGCAACAAGTAAATCCTTTTTATAACATTTAATGAATAAAGTAGTATCAAATTTACCTCTAGAGGACCCAAGTTCTAATAAATACTTGCTTAGTCTTTCATACCAAGCTCTAGGAGCTTGTTTAAGACCATATAATGCTTTTCTTAACTTGTAAACATGGTTAGGATAATATTCATATTGAAATCCTGGAGGTTGTTCAACATAGACTTCCTCCTCAATAAAACCATTTATAAAAACACTTTTAACATCCATTTGAAAAAGTTTCATTTCATTAATGCATACAAATGCTAAAAGAACTCTTACAGCTTCTAATCTAGCAACATGAGCATAAGTTTCTTCATAATCAATACATTCTTCTTGATTATATCCTTTGGCTATAAGCCTAACTTTATTTCTAGTAATTATTTCATTTTCATCAAGTTTGTTTTTGAAAACCCATTTTGTTCTAATAACAGAATGATCTTTTGGTCTTGTAACTAATTCTCAAACTTGATTTCTTTTAAATTGATTGAGTTCTTCTTGCATAGCTATTATCCAATCATTATCTGAAAGGGCTTCTTCTATGTTTGAAGAATCAATTTCTAAAATAAATGCAGAAAATTCAACTTCATTTAAAACTTTATTTCGAGTTTTTACACCTTCTTCAACATTCCCAATTACTTGGTCTAAAGGATGATCCTTATTGTATTTCCAAGCTCTTGGTTGAGAAGGAGTTTGTAAATCCTCAGAAATATTTTCTTGAAGATTCTTTTCAAATTTTTGATTTGATGAAGAAGCAATTTCTTTGACAGAAGAGTTTTCTTGAACAATATTTTCAAAATCATCTTTGTTTTTGAAATTTGAATTGTTTTCATAAAAAACTACATGTACTGATTCTTCAATTGTACATATTCTTTTATTAAAAATTTTGTAATCTTTGCTTCTATTAGAATAACTAAGAAATAAACCTAAATTAGCTTTAGGATCGAATTTACCAAGGTTATCTTTGTCATTGTTGTGGATGAAACACTTACTCCCAAACATATGTAGATGAGAAAGATTTGGTTTTCTCCCTTTATATATCTCATATGGAGTTTTCTTCAAAAATCTTCATGATGTAGGCTCTATTTGCAATATAACTTGTTGTATTCATAGAATTTGCCCAAAATGCTTGAGATACTTCTTTTTCATTCAGCATGGATCTGGCCATTTCTGTAAGAATTCTGTTCTTTCTTTCAACAACACCATTTTGTTGAGGGGTTCTTGCTGTTGAAAAATTATGATCTATCCCTTTTTCTTCATAGAAGTTCTCAAATGAAAGGTTGTCAAATTTACCTCCATGATCTGTCCTAATAGACACAATAGAAATACCTTTCTCATTTTAGTCGTTTTTGGAAAATTTGACAAATACATCAAAGGTTCTATCTTTAGATGAAATAAAAATAGTCCATGTAAATCTTGAATAATCATCAACAATAACTAGAGTATAGAGATTAGCTCCAAAACTTTTGACTTGAGTAGGACCAATCCAATCCATATGAAGCAACTATAAACATCTTTCAAAAGAAATATCGTTTTTGCTTTTGAAAGAATTTTTAGTTTGTTTCCCTTTTTGACATGAAACACATACTTCATCTTTGACAAAACTTATTTTAGGAATTCCAAAAACAAAATCCCTTTTTATAAGTTTATTTAATTGACTCATGTTAACATGAAAAAGTCTCTTATGCCATAAATGATATTCATTAGAGACAAAAATAAGACACTGGTTAGAATAATTTGAATTTAAATCCAAAGTATAGTAGTTACCGTCTCTTGAAGCTCTGAGTTGAATCTTTAGACTTGATTTGTCAATTTCTAAATCATTTTTATTTATAACTATGCACTCCTCAGAGTCGAAGATTACCCAGTTATCTATATCAGTACTCTGACTTACACTAAGCAAATTATGACAGAGACCTTCAACATGAAGTACTTCTTTGATTTTTCCAACTTCTCCTACTCCACATATTCTTCCTGATTGATTCCCTCCAAAACTAACCTTTCCACCATCTTTAGAAATCATAGATGTAAATTTTTCTTTATCTCCAGTCATGTGTCTTGAACATCCACTATCCATGTACCATTTGTTTGATAATTGATAGTAGATGTTAAGCCTACTTTAGAAGTTGATAACTTGTTTAAAGCCCAAGCCATACATAAATTATTCCTTAAGATATTTACATACCAAATATACAGGTTATATATTCTAAAAATTATTAGTAGATTATTAGTTTTGGCTAAGTAGCTATAAAGATATGAAAGTATGAATGTGAAAGATTAAGTGAAATAGAAAAGAATTGGTGTCTTATTTATTTATCAGAAGTTTCTAAAAGGATTTAATAAGGAATTTGAACCATTGAGTTTGGATATGACAGCCAATTAGTTATGAATTTTGAGGATTTTCAGAAGACCAATTCTTCATAAAAGAAAATATCTCGAGTTTTAAGAAGGGTGTTTTTTTTTTTTTTTTTACAAATTCTGCCTTTTATTTTACAGATTAGGCAATTAGTGGTCCACAATTGATAAAACACCTCTTGTATGTGTCTTTATAGTAGTGTTACAATAATATTACATAGAAAATAAAAATAAAATGTTAAAATTTGATTTGGATAATTTACAACTATGGATTACCTTAAAACAGGGGAAACATAAAATATTAAATATTAACCGTTTATTTTTGCAATCTAATGGCAGGGATAAGATGAGGAGAAGAAAATAAGAGAAAAGGATAAGAAGAAGATCCAAATCCGTTACTCCTTTCCAAACCAACTGAGTTGTTAGCATAAACGAGTCTTAGGTGAAACCCCAACTTGAATAGTTAATATATTTGGTCCCTAAGTTTTCGGCTATTTGCAAACAAAAGAGGGGTTTGGGATAGCTTATTTTAAGTAATTTTTTAATCTGAATAGTGTAAATATGTAACCAGAGTTTTATCTGGTAAAGCATAAAAACAACATTTTTATTGATTCTATCTCTTATTTCCCTGACAGGTTAATCCACATATGAGTATTATGCATGACTGTCAGGATTCAGGTGTACTTGATTCAAGCATGGAAACCTACCCATTAATTATTTTATTAATTAAGATAGAAATTAAAGTAAGCGATTATGTATTGGATAATTTGCTGGTAGCGTGTGATGATGGATTGCCCAAATGAACTAGGACTGGAATTTGCTTCACCTAAAAGCAGAGCTGTTGCTTTTGAACGACGATAAATGCTATATGCCGGAATTTTTGTAGTTTGAGAAGGGGATATTTTAACTAAAATAGTGTTTTTAGGCTAGACCAAGGGTCATACCATGATATTTTTTAAAGTTTAGATTCCGGATGTATCAAGGGCCTTAGTCTGTAGAAGACTGAGAGATCTCACAACAATTAAAAGGAAACTTAAGGAAGGACCTTTGTGCAAAAAGATAAAATTCCGTAAAATTTCTTGACAAAATACAGATAGGCCCTAAAACCCCAAAAATTCTCATAAAATCCCAGAAAATAATAGAAGGCATCTAAAATAGTATGGCATAGTCACAATGTCATTTTGAGGTCTCAAAAATTTATTTTAAATTTTTGAATATTTTCAAAAATATTTGGCCGAACCGGGTTTTGGCCAACACTGATACTTATAAGATATATCGAGACCTCAATGTTCTGGAAAGGGATTTGAGAAAATTAATATGTTATTTTGGAAGAATTATAAGGTTAGTTAGAGGTCAAGAAAAAGTCTAGAAATATCAGTTGAAATTGGCTAATTGTCGAAAAAATGGGGCTTTTTGATAAATATATTCTAAGAGTTATAGACATCCAAAACTTACGAACTTTTAATGGTAGTCTTCTGATATTTTTAGTGATTTTTCCTAAATTTTCAGAATTTTTGGATGACTATAAAAGTTTCTAGAATTTCCTAGTTTTTCGGATCGATCAGATAAAATTATCGGTATAAATTGAGACTAATAGACCCGTGGGGCCCACCTGAATGTAACCAAGCATTTCCTTAGCCAAGAAGGCATATTTCTTCATGTGAAAAAGTAGAATATTGTAGAAGGGGGAAAAGTGTCAAAAAAGTGAAAAACTTTTTGTGTAAATTACACCTAAAGACCCAATAAATAATTTCACTTTGACCCCTCTTCCTTCTCTATAAATAAGGCTCTCCTCCCCTTCATTTCTCTACATCCAAAACATTCTCCTCCCCTTCATTTCTCTACATCCAAAACATTCTCCTCCCTCACATAAGATGTTCTCCCACCCTCTCTTAAACTAGACCCTTCCGGTAGAAATTCTGACGGTTTCACTCGGCCTTCAGTCCAAGTAAGTTCTGGATCCCTCCCTCTTATGAATTGCTTTATTTTTTAGTAGTTATTTATAGTAGTTAGGGGGAGGTTTTGTCAAATTGAGTAGGCCTAGATAGTGAATCTAAGGGGAGATTATGTCCAACTATCTAGGCCAAAACAAGCCTTCCTAAGGGGAAATGCTGCCCAATTGTTTTGGACTAGGATAGCATTTCCTAGAGGGAGGTTCCAACAGTCCCGAACATAACTATAAATTTTATGGGGAGGTACTACCCAACTATCGAGAGGATTAGTAGGCACGTCCAAGGGGAGATACTGCCCAACTGACCCGGCCAGGGCAGTAGGGATGGGCCAGCGTAGTAGGGACCCGAGCTGGACAGGGTAGACAGCAGAGGGGTGTAGGTAGAGGATAGGTACGGTACGGGAAGGGGCAGGACCCGGGGGAGATACAGGAAAGGAAGGACGATAGTATACCGATATGGGCATATAGTAATAAGAATTATTGTGGTTTGTATAGGTGTAACATAGAGACGAACCAAAGACCCAGATGTGTCAGAAACAGCAAGACAACACACCTGCATTGCACGAGGATATTGGTAGCTAGAATCTCTACCATTAACTTATATTTGCTATGTTTGTCTGTTGTTTGTTTACTGCTTATATTCCATGTTCTGGTTGACCTAGCATGTATATATGAGATGTTTGACTCTCTGTTTATGCCTTGGCTACTGAGTAGAGTAAAGTCACATGCATGCTCCCAATATATAGTAAGTGTCAAGAGAAAGGGCACTAGAGGGGAAATACAACATTTGCATATGGCATGACATGCATTACATTACACTGTTATCGACAATGACAATAGTGTATATTATGAATATTGTATAAGTTAATGGAAAGTGATTTTCTGGTTCATTCTGATTTTAAAAAATTTATTATCTCTATTTTACTATTCCAACACGGTGGTGGTTCCAAAAGCCACCTTAGGGGAAGGTAATGAAATAAAACTAAGGTGTTACAATAATTATTGAAGAAAATTAACAGTGATAAACCATGACAGTGAAATTGTCTAATAATGCCCTAAATCGTAGGTTATATTGATGAAATCACTATTAAACAATTACAGAGCAATGATAGTAACAGAGTAGTCACAAAACTAGCAAAAAGCAATGCATAAAGAAATCTACGAACGAAGACGGATAGAAGGAATGAGGTCACAGAAAATCAGAGGGAATACGATCTGTCAAATCTTTTCACACACCTTTTATATAACCAACTTTGTCGTCTTTTATCATGCCCTCTTCCAAATCTCCAAGTTTCCACGTTTTCTTCTTATTACGCAAACTACGCTCAAGTTTCCACGTTATCTATTTGCATTGGGCTTTCTTGATCATTTATCTCTTGGCCCATTTGTCTTGCATGTTTAGAAAATGATCATTTTCGTGGGAGATAACAATACGGCGTGCTTGACAAGTGACGGGGCAAAAAAATCAATTTTTGACATTATGTGCCATTTAAATTCTTTTTCATAATAAAAATGAAAACAAATAAAAAAATGCTTTGATAAATAAGAAAAAAATGTGGATGTTTAAAGAAAAGCTAACATTTAGGTGAAGTTATATATATATATACTAGGATTTGGAGTTGTGCCCGAACTACCAGCTTAAGCTTTTAGCTCAGTGGTAGCGCTTCCTTCCCTGATGGTATCAGAGCCAAGTGGGTGAGGGTTCGAATCCCAGCGTCCTGCGCTGCGAACCCAAAAATCCCGTGAGGTCGAGAGATCCGTGAAGGAAGATCTGAACTCCTGCGGGCGTCCTCTCCGAAGGGGCCTGCACTTAAAGTTGCTCTTAGAACCATTTGATACATCCGTATAGTAGAAAACGAAGAGGGAAATTTTTTTCGTAACATACTCAAATGGTGAACATCATATCACTAATACACAGAGGTATATAGACTAGAATCCAAAATATTCATAGACTTTTTGTCCATGCCAGAAAAATAGGAAGCACAAATATCTATGTCTAAACTCTTTTCCTTCCTTTGCCTTCTACAGAGCTTTCACCTGCATTATAGAGAGTGTAAGGTTTTTTGGGAAACCTTAGTAGCAGAATCATAACCAATAATAGTATAATTCAATGCATGTTATGCTATATGTAATGCTTATACTACTCCTCTAGTGCTCTATGTCTCGACACTTACCGTGTATTAGGAGTATGTATGTAAGTCTACCTCTATCACATAGTCAAAGCATATAAACAGAAAGTCATATATCTCATACATATCATGCTTGTTCAACCATAACACAATAAATAAGCAGTTAACACACAGTAGACAAACAGAACATAACAAGTTAAGGGTAGAGATTCTAACTACCGATATCCTCATATTGTGCAGGTGTGTTGTTCCTCTATTTTTGGCACTTCTGGGTCACTGGTCTTATACTTTATAATGCCTACACAGACCACAATGTAAGGCATTACTGTATGCCTCTATTGATATACTATAGCTCTTCCCCTCCTGTATACCCTAGGGTCCTAGTTCCTTACTACCTGGACCGTATTCATCTCCTACCTACATTCCTCTATTGTCCACCTTGTGCAGTCTCAGGTCCCTACTGCTAACCTACCCCCACTGCCCTAGCCGAGATAGTTGGGCAACATCTCCCTTTAGATGTGCCCACTAAATCTCTCGACAATTGGGTAGTACCTTACCCTAAGAAAGCCTACTTCTGTCCAAGACAGCTTGATAGCACCTCCCCTTAGGAAATTCTATCTCAATCTGGGACTATTGGACAATACCTCCCCTTAGGAAATGCTATCTCATTTCAGGACATTCGAATAACACCTCCCTCTAAGAAAGGTTATCCCACTCTGGAACAATTGGGCAGCACTTCCCCTTAAGAAGGCTTGTTTTAGCCTAGATAGTTAGACATAACCTCCTCTTAGGTTTACTATCTAGGTCTGCCCAATTGGATAGAACCTCCCCCTAAACTACTCTAATGACTACGGGAAATAAAGAAATTCACAAGAGGGAGAGAATATGGACTTATTTGGATCAAAGATTAGGCCGGGGCAGCTCGAAATTGCTCCAGAAGGAGCTTACTTTGAGAAAGGTGGGAGAGCTTCCAAGAGAGAGGGGGAGCACGTTTTTTGCATGAAGAGAAGTGGGGAGAAGAGGTCTATTTATAGGTGTAGGAGAGGGGTCAAAATGTAAATATTTTTTGGGTCTTTAGGTGTAATTTTTCAAAAAAAATTTCCCCTTTTTGACAAGTGTCCCCTTCTAGATTTTTCTTTATTCCACATGCCAAAAACTTGCCTTCTCCTCCAAGAAGAGTTGGGCCACGTCTAGGTGGGCCCAAGGAGCCCTCCTGGCCCACTTTCATCCAATAATTTCCTTCGAATCAACTTGAAAACCGAAAAATTCTAGAAAATTATGCAGTCATCCAAAAATCTAGAAAAATACATAGAAATTCCCTAAAAAATCCAGGAGGTTACCATTACAATTTTAAAAAGTCCATTTTCCCAACGATTAGTCGATTTCAGCAATTTCAGCTAATATCTCTGGACTTTTTTTGAACCCCCAACCAATTTTATAAATCTTCCAAAATAATATACTAATTTTCCCAAGTCCCTTTCCAGAATATTGAGGTCCCTAAACCTGCTATGGCTAAGGACTTGGTTCGACCAAAATATTTGCAAATCCTGTAAATTTTTCTTAGACCTCCAAAAATTATTAAGATCGCTCTACATTGTTCTGGACGCCATATACTATGAGCGGGATTGTTATGGGTGTTTTTGGAGACCTCATACCTGTTCGTATTTTTCCTTTTTGCACATAAGTCCTTCCCCAAGTCTCACTACTAATGTTGTGAGATCTCTCAGTCCTCTACAAACTAAAGCCCTCTGTCTATCCAGAATACCTTATATAGGCCTCAAACAATATTAAGGTACGACACTCAGTCTACCCCAATAACACTATTTTAGCCTAAAATGTCCTTTTTCGGCTTATAAAAATTTCAGGATGTTACACAATACACACTGATGAACATAATATTGGAGAACTTAATTTAGGGGTTGTTTAATATGAGGGATTTGGAGGGGAGGGGAGGAAAATTTTTATGAGTTTAATTTTAAAAAAAAGTTGAAGAAGTGTGGTTATAAAATTTTAATAAAGATAAGAGGTAAGATAAAAGAGTAAGATAAGTTAACCTCACTTCTCTAATTTTTTAAATCTAACTCATAAAAAAATTTTCCTATATTCCTCTTCCTCATATCAAATAACCCCTTAGGGTCTGTTTGGTATGAGGGGAGGGGAGGGATATTGGGGGATTTTGCTTCCCTCCCCTCCAAAATTGGAGGAATTTGGGGGAAAATGCTAATATTTTACCCTATGTTGACCAATATGTCCATACTATTTTCAAGTAGTATGTATAGAATTATAATAATATTTATATGTTAAACAAAAAATAATTATATTTATTTAATTTTAATAATTACAAAACTAAAATCCCTCCCCTCTCATCTCTTTTCATCAATCCAAACAAAATAAAATGAAATTCCTCTCAAACTCTCCCTTCCCCTCCCCTCCCCTCCATTGAGCCAAACATAGCCTAAAGGAATTGAATCTGGGAGAGATGGTTAAGGGACACAGACCCTCATCCATATGTGCCAGCGTGAATGAGAGGTGAAATTAATATAGAGAAATTCTTCTATGAATTTGGTTTGTTATGTTATTTGTGGTCTAATTAATTAAAATACAATAATTTAATTAGCATTTTTTTGCCAACAAACTCAGCCATCATTGATTTTAGTTGGCTTTTCAAGTATTTCATATTTTTATTTTTCTTCAAATAAATGAATCCCCTAATTAATATTTCACAAGTAATGAAAAAATGAATTTTGTGAAATCTTTTAATTTTATTAATATGTCAGTTAATATTTTTAGCAGGTACCAAATCATCTCATAAATTGTTGTATTTTAATTGGTTAGATCACAAATGATGTAACAGACCAAATTCACACAAGAATTTCTCAATAATATAGTTCCTTTGGTCCATAATATCACTCACATATAAAAGAACAGGTTGATTCATAATATAAGTTATTTGGAGAGCAATTTATATTTTTTTTTATCAATTTTGTACTTATAATTAATGCTTAAATATGACTCATTGAGTTTTCTTCTCTCATTCAAAACCTCATTTTTCTGACAGTTGTTAATGTTATCATGGTTTATGCATTTAATACAATATTTATTATATCTCCACAAATTCAAAGAATTTAATAATAAATTTTAACAAAAAGACAGTATTTCAAAATCTCAAATTAGTCCCATAGTACATATTTGTCTTTTACAAGTGTTAATAGATCTATTGAGATTTTACAATTTCATATGGTATTTGTCTATCGTTCTTCCTATTTAAAAAGTTTGTTAAAATTAGTTTGAGATAATAAATATATAAAAATGTAACTTTTTTCCTAAAAATAAGCTTATACATATGGAAGAGGAAGATTACATGGTGGAGAGATAACTTGGGAATTAAATACAATGGTATGTGTAATATAGGCAATTAGAGATAAGATGACCAATGTGAGTTGATTCCAACAGAATAGGCTAATTCCCAACAACATCGAAAACCAATGTTTTAATCCGCACTTGAAATGGTCTCGAATACAATTGCTTCTAGTAGAATGATACGTGGACAAAAAATAATATCAAGTAATAACTAAATTGTCAAGTTTCTAGTTTTCTTTTTTCATTTGTTTGCGTTAGTTTTTTTTTCCCTTAATGACTTTCTTTAGTTTTAAAGTTTTACTTATATAGTATAATCATATTAATATTTGTGTACATACAAACTAATATCCCAAATATGTTCACAATTAGTCGCAACGATAATCCCATGCAATAAAAATCAAAATTGGAACTACATAAAAAGTTGGGTTCTTGAGGAGCTTTTGTAAATAAAAGAAGGATGAATCAAGTCTGAAATTATGTGACTCTACCTTCTCTCCATTTAAATTTGAGTTTGGAGGACAATTTGGAATTGGTTTTTGTTGGGGTTGGAATCCTATTGTCGTTGATTTATAATAATCAAAATCACGTTGGGGTTGAGGTAAAATATGAACTTCCTATTAGAAAGTCTCATCTTTTTCATCAAAAGTGGTAAAGACTTTAGTTTGCAAGTAGTTTATAGTTTGGTGAAATAGGTATGGAAGGAATGAGTGTTGAATATGCTGAATAGGGTGAAACACATATGACATTCAAAATGTTGAAACTCCTAGATTTTTTTGTCAACCAATTAGTTTATTTTGTTCACATGAAAATTGCACTTGTTTATAAGGAGTTGAACAATTGAAAATCAGAGTTGCTAAAACTCATATATTCTATTGTTAACCAATGAGTTTGTCATATTTAAATGACAGTTTCACTTGTGCATGATGAGTTAAACAAGTGCAATTCAGAGGTATTGAAGTTGCAATTTTGTTTTCTAACAAACTAGTTTGACTTGTTCATATGACAATTATACTTGTTTATGAAGAGTTGAATAGTAGAAAATGAGACTTGTTGGAGTTCCTTAATTTTCTTGTCAACTGATTAGTTTGTCTTGTTCAAATTATAATTGCACTTGTTCATGATAAGTCAAACACTTGTAAATAAGAGGTGTTCAAGACGTTTTCTTTTTTTGTTAACAAACTATTTTTTTTTGTTGAATTACTTACATTTACATATTAATCATGTGCAGCAGGAGATATGGCTAGTAGTTATAGAAAGCAAATATTTTGCATCTTCCATATAGGAGGGGAAATATATGAAGACCTTAGAGGGGAAAGTGATGTATGAGGCCGTATTATAAGTGGAATACTGATAACAAAAAGGATGAGCTATGAAGAACTAAGAAGATTAATAGCAAAAAAAGGATGAGATATGGCTAGTAGTTATAGAAAGCAAACAAGGTATGCTGGAAGTGGGTTGTGGTGGAGAAGAGTGCGCGATGAATAAAATTTGCTGATTATGAAATAAAGCATAGTTAGAACATGGTTTTAAAGGCATTTATATAGCAGTTGCTTCAGAAAAACCGTCAAATATGTTCAATTATATATGGCGGTTTTTATGTGACAAACAAATGGTGCTTCAATTTCCGCGTCTTCATATATGACGGTTTTTTAAAAAACTCCATATATATTTCTTACATTTATGGCGTTCTTTTTTTTAAAAAAACCGTTATATATAAATAGGCAGGGCGTCGATTCAAATTCTACCTCTCTATATATAGCGGGTGTCCTATAACTACAATATATATAGCGTCATATATACACAATTATATGTAGTGCTTGTTCATATCTCTATATCACTTATTCATATGTCTGTATGATTTGTTTATTATGAATCTTACACTTGCAAATGTGTACTACTTATTCAACTTATTCACGGGTCTATTTAATTTGTTCATAGCCATATTTCACATGTTCACAATCTATATGTCTTGTTCATTGTGGATCATACACCTACAAATGTATTCTACTGATTTAACTTATTTACATGTCTATTTAATATGTTCAAAGTTTTATTTCACTTGTTTATATGTTTATACAACTTGTTCATTATAAATCAAACACTAGCAACTATGTTCTATTTATTTAACTTGTTCATTGCCCAACTTTACAAGTCTATACGACTTGTTTGTTGCAAGTCATAAGTCTCTATTGCAATTATAAATGCAAATTTCAATATGATAGGAATCTGTGCAAATATTTCTCACATATTGTAAACATTATAAGAGAACTAGAAGATTGAAGGGAATTTTGGGATTTTGAAATTAATATTTGGAAAATAGAATTAGATTCCAAAAGAGGATTCAATTATTCTAATCAAATCACATTCCACGTTACAATGATGAAATATAGAGAGTTAAACACAACCAAGCAATAAGCAATATCCTTCTGGTGCATTAAGAGCCCAGCCCCTCCTAAGTCTAAGACTTTCTAAGCAAATATAGTAAACCCAAAATATAAGCAACAATCATTAACTCTATCAAAATACACAAGAGTCTCACTTGAAAGCTATTAAATGGTGTCATTTTCTTTTTCCAGTTCCTTTGCTTATTTTAAGTAGTCTGTTACATTATTACATTTTTTCATTTTTTTTATGAGGTGAAAGCCACCAAGTCATCTCGAAACTGAGGAATGAGTTCCTACATCATAGTAATAAGTCTCATAACAAGTTTAAGAAAATAATACATAAGTTCATAACAATTTGTCACATCTTACATTTGTGCATAAACTTATAATTGTTATCCACTTTATTCTGTCTTCATTAATCAACATGCAAATCAAACTCAAATAATTTCTATGACAAACTTTCTCTAACATCTCAATGTATTCTAAATTCCAATTCATCTTAATAGTAGGTTCTTATGCTCACATGTCTATTTAACTTGTTCACAGCTCTATTTCACTTGTTCATAAGCCTAATGGATCCATAAGTGAAAACAGAACATTCTTGGTCCTTAACTTTTAGCAAAACAGTATATTCCCTTAATTCAATTACCTTAGCAAATTTTAATAAGAGCACGACAATTTTAATAAGAGCACGACAAAATTATGTTAAGCAAATTTCAACAACCACTAGTACACTACTTTCTCCCCAAAAGGTTCAATACAAAAGGGGAAACACTTTTTTTGCCAATAGAAGGTAAAAATACTACTTCTTTCAACTAAAAATCTAAATGAAGGAGAAGAAAAGCAAAAGAAGATTGGGCAAATAAAATTTGTGCACTTATTATTAGGAGGGAAACAATCACCTAAGAAGAAAAAAAGTAGAAACAATCTTTGAGAACGAGGAGGTTGAAACAAAACAATCATTGAAGGAGCCAGAGACACACATGGAGGTCAAGATGGAGACAACGATGGTGAAGCACGCAGACTTGGTGTGGAGCTAGAATCACACGCTAAATGGATTTTCCTTCTTTCTTGGGGGAATTTCAGTAAGGGACCACAGTTGTGAATTAATATCAGCATAACCCATAAACAAGTGAATGGGCTGTATGAACAAGAAAAATTCATGTTCATATGACCCATTCACTTGTTTATAGGTTGTGCTGGTATTAATTCCCAACTGCGGTCCTTTATTGAAATTCTCCCTTCTTTCTTTACCCTATTCATTACAAACAGAGGAGGCATAT
This sequence comes from Acacia concinna, assembly GCA_037177275.1. Taxonomy (NCBI): domain Eukaryota; kingdom Viridiplantae; phylum Streptophyta; class Magnoliopsida; order Fabales; family Fabaceae; genus Acacia; species Acacia concinna. The sequence goes on along the minus strand of JBAGKO010172921.1, from coordinate 2,283 downwards.
AGGCTTTTGCTCACTTCTTTATCTACAAGCCATATGTGTCTTTTGTCTCAATTAATTAATTTCAGTTTGGCCTCTAAGGACTGCAATGAGTTTTTAGAATATTATGGGCGCCAATTAACATTAATTCTATACAGTGGTTCTTAAATGAAATTATCCCTTAATTTATTGGTAAGTGATGCGTAAGTGATGACTTTCTATTTTTAATATATTTGAAAAATATCTGGATATATTTAGAAAGTCATCTATGTTAAATTAAAGAAATTTTTCTTAAGATCTAATGAAATAACAATGTGGTGCATCATTTGTGGGGTTTCAACTTAAAATACAAGTTTTTAAACTTACAATACAAGTTTTTAAGTTTAGGGAATAAAAATAATTATGGAAAGTTTTCTCAAACAAAAATTTTTAAAAAAGTTTTAGTTGTTTAATTATTATTATTATTATTATTAGAAGCAGAAGCAACAGTAGTATCATGATATTATTTCATTTTTCTCTTGATTGACAGGCATGTTTCCATTTTGGAATTAATGCTAAGAGGGAGACTTGAGATGTAAGGAAAAGAGGGTGCATAACTTAAAAGGTAAGAAAGAATTAATATCTTTATAAAAGGAGGCAACTACATATACTTAAAAGGGGAGAGAAGAGAGGAGGGGATTATCTTCATTGCGGAGAACCATGTGACAAGCAAGAATTAGAGGAGTAAGGATGAAAGGAACTCATTTGTTTTCTCTATTATCTTCTCATTGATTCTCTTTTCTTCTTCTTTTTCTTATTGGTTTTAAATCCTCAACAAGTTGACTAATTTTTCTTACAATTTAGAGTAACTTTGAGCTCGTTTAAAACTTAGAGATTGTTCCCATTATCAGTTTTGCTTAATTTTATTTTTAATCTTGCTTTCATTATTTATAGCTTAGTGATTGGCTACCATTGAGCATATTTTGAGGATTTATGATTGAACTTGACGAATGAAATCTTAAATTGACTATGAGATTAAATAGTGTGGAATTAAATTTTAATCTAATTTGCATGTAGGATAGACATATACCCAGAAGCTCATAGTCATATTAGAGTGATTCCGAACCGAAGTACATCTTATTTAATTGTGTGAGATATTGCATAATTAATTGAGGTAGGTATATAAATGGCGACAAGCATTTAGACTTTATATTAGTTGAAGAAATTAAGTTTAAATTAATTAATGGGGTAAAAATCTAAGAAGCAAACAAATGATTAGTAACTCTGAGTTGTTCTTTTGTTAACAGCGGAACTTATTTTATTTTAATTTGATTTTAATTTTCTTTTCACTCATTTAATTTTAAGTTGGGTCACTCAATTTATACAAAAGTATACAATCAATGCTCAACTACATTTAAGTACCAAGTGTTCATGAGAATGATATTTTTTTCATCATTTTATTATTGACTTGGCCTTTGCACTTTGTTTAGGATATCAATAAGAATTCTTTAAAATTGAAGACATATATTAGTTTTGTCAAAAAATTTAAGATATTTTATTAGTTTTTAACAATTTTCAATTACTAAGTAACAAATTTAAATGAAAACTATTAAAATTGAATGAAATGTTGTGAAAATCTATTACAGTAGATTTAACTGACTCTTTTATAAGAACCAACTGTCATTTAAGAGGGGGTGAATTGGGTGTAAAATAAAACCTTATAGATTTTGAAAATTTTGTCACATGTTAGTTAAAGCTGAGAGCATGAAAACAATGAATTATAAAAACAAAGTTATTGAATCAAGTTATATATGCTAGAAACGTAAGAGATAAAGGAAGAGAAGTGACAAACAAATTTATCTTAGTTCGGTCCTCCACTTGACCTACGTCCAGTCCTCAAGCTCCACATGAGATTTACAATTCACTATCTTCTTGTTTGAATCGGGCACAAGAGAAGCCACTACACTCCCTCAAGTTTCATAGGTACTTGAAAACATTTACAACCCACAAGTTTACTTTCGGCACTTGTGAAGCCTTTGCAACTCTCTCAAAGTTACTCCCCCTTACACCCCATAAGGATACAACTAATGATAAGGACTTACAAGGAATATTCTTTCAGAAGAGTAGATGAATAATCACTGAGGCTCAAAGATAAAATTTTCTCTAATTGTACATTACGCTAAGAACAGAGAGTATGAAGAAATCAATGTGTTGGCATTTTGATATAATGTTCTTGTGCAAGCTCTCACCATCACCTTGCTCATTTGAATGTTTCTCCTTTTATAGTTGGTGTATATTTGATGACCGTTGGAGATAAAGAAGTAACCG
>JBAGKO010172898.1:0-17818 GCA_037177275.1 Acacia concinna | reverse complement strand
ACAATATCCAGATTTAATGTCCAACTTCCAAAAATCATAATTAATTCTATAAAACTCCAATTTGAATGATTCCAAGCATATGTTAAACCTATGTAAGTCTACTTAGGAATAAAAATATCCTTTTCTGGATAAAATGGTCGTATCTCAGAAATTCACTAAACCCTAACTATTCCAGATTTAGTTCCAAAAACAACGCCAAATATTTGGAAAATCATATCTTTTGATCCACTTGTCCAAAAATTATGTTCTACCCATAAAATTAAAGCTCTTTATGCCTAATTTATTTCTATAAAGTTTCATAAAATTTGGACAACGTTTAACCCTCGAAACAGACCACACAACCATACTGTCTCCAGAAAATAACTAGAATCAAGAAGAGGTTCATGATTTAGGTGATTACCTTTTGACCTTTGCTCTTTTCCTCCCAAATCCAAAATTTACAGCCCCATTTACTCTTGATTTATTCTTTCTAAAAATGAATCCAAGGTCACACAAGAGATTAGAAGAGGTTCTTCATCAAGAGCTAAGGGGAAATGGAAGATTTTTGCCTTGAACTTACCTCTAGATGTTATTGCACCTTTGGCTTTCTCTTGTGCTTCCCTTTTTCCTCTCAGCCTCTCTCTCTCTCTTTTGAGTCTCTATGCCTGCCAGAAATGAGGCTCCAAATTGCCTCTTCAATTACTTTAATCATTTAATCCACATGTGCCATTTTTTCTTCCTAATTTGCCCTTAACTTTATGTAATTCTTCAAAAATACCATTAGTTACTTTTTATCTCTCAAATCTGACGTAAATTCCCCACTGGAATTGAACTAATCACTGTTCATTCAGTTGCCATTAATTTCAAGGGAAAGTATGCTCTGCCAGGTGAATTTTCTACAGGGTCGGTATATCGACTGTTTCTGAAAATTTTAAACTGATTGTCATTATTCTCCAAATAATTCATGAGTATTCTCCAATTTTTCTTATACATTATTTCCAACATTTACTATTTTTCCTTGAATTTTCAAAATTTGGGTTCTTCCTAATTTAATTTCGGATTTCTGGGTATAATTTTCACTCAACTTTGAAAATTCATATCTAATTGTACAAACATCCAATTGAGGTCATTACAAAGCCTAAACGTTCCTTATTGAGTCTAGTTTCAGGGAAAGATAATTCCTTTCATCAATTAGATTCATAAAATTCCCAGAAAATTTATGATTAAACACTACTCTAGAAGCTGACAAATTTCACTAGGCAAACTTCAAAAATTCATATCTCCTAGCATGGACATCCAAATGATTTGATCAGCCTATCAATTTAAATCTTGGGATGTCTACTTTAATCCTGTAAAATTGCATGATTTTTGGATATCTTTTGGTCATCCAAAACCTTATGATAACATAACTATCTGCAGAATACATTCTCTGGAATTTCCCCAAAAATTCAATATTTATTGACATAATTATTTACTAAGTTCCATGTAGGAATTTTGAATTATTACATGGATCACTATGAAACTAGCAGTAATGGAAGACAACGCCCCACCATATCTTCCCCAAGAAAGTCTCAGACATATTCTTCTACGACTTCGGGTTAAATCCCTAAAACGATTTCTATGTGTTTGTAAAGATTGGAAGGATCTCTTCAAAACCCCATCTTTTATTGCCGAACACCTTCATCTTTCTTCTAAGAAAAGTTCTCTTATTTTCAAAAACATTTATGAAGGAACTGATTTATATTTTCTCAATCGTGAGATGGAAGTCTTTAAATTTCATCAAGTCTTTAGATTTACCAGCTTTCCCTATGGAATGAAGTTTTAGTTGGAGCATTGTGAATTCCATTAATGGCTTGATCTGTCTTCATATCTTTCATAAATCTCAATCAGTCCTTATCTTGTGGAATCTAGCTATTAGAGATCTTTGCCAAGTTCCCAAACCTCTTAAATTTAATGAACATTGTCCTCCTGTAGGGTTTAGGTTTAGTTCAATTCTTAATGACTATAAGATAATGAGACTTTTGTTTCTTCGTATACACATCCACTTCATGGCTCTGAGGTGTATTCATTAAGCCAAGGGTCGTGGAAAGAAGTTAATGTTGGGAACTCAAAAGGTATGAGTTGTATTGGTGGTGAGGGTATTTCTTAAAATGGAGCTATCTTTTGGTTTGGTTTCAAGGAAGGTACTAGGGATGAAAGTGGTCATTATCTAATAGTTTCATTTGACTTAACAAAGGAAGTGCTTGCATTGATAGAGATACCTACTTTGTCAATTGATTCACCCCTTGATTCACTACGTTGTTGAACACTTACTTTATTTGAGAACAAACTTGCTATCTTTTATAGAAGAGGGTTTGGTGACCCCAAATCTTCTTCAATTGATTTGTGGGTGATGAAGTAATCAAGTTGGACAAAAATATATAATGTCATATCCTATCCCTACTTCTTACAACCCGCTGCTATTTGGAGGGGTGAACTTATCAGTCGTGTTCGCATTCTTCATTGCCATTTAGAATCCCGTTTCAGTCATCATTACCATTTAGAATCATGTTCCAATGGCGTGGGAAGTACTGCATTGTTCAATCTTTTGACTCAGAAGATAGATTCTATGTGGTGCTTTTAGGTAGAAAGTCTTGTACCAGTTCGCACAATGCATGTCAAAGAGTACCTCTATCATAAATTCAAATCTACATTACTAAGAGTGTTGCATGTTTTTTTTTTTTTTTCTTTTTGGGTTTCATTTAAGTACTTTCTATGCATATTCATAATAGACAGGCGTCTCTTTCCATATATGACTTATATACAATTTAATTGCGCCACTTTATGTTAACGAGGTTTTATTTTGCAAATGGGTCTTGTATTTGGATAATTGGTTATTAGAACATGTGACAAAGGTTATTTCACTTAATATGATTTGTTTTTATTTTGAGGATTGAGGTTAATGTTAACTTACTAAGATGACTTCCAAATATTTACAAATTTTAGCCTTAATCTATAATGCTTAGGAAAACAACAATAATAATAAAGAAACAACTAACTAACCCTTCACGCTTGGGGGTGATACCCAATAACTCTTCCTTTGCACTTAACCATGAACCAATTCCCCCTCTTTATATAGAATTTTAGTCATTTACAAGTATAAAATTTCAATTGCATAATGATTTTAATATCTCTAACAACTACCTTTTTCTCCCTTTGCTTATTAAATCATCCCCTCATTTTATTATTCAAGTCTTATATATAATATGCCATTGTATTGTACTTCTTATTCTGACATCAAATAATACTAAGACTCAAGAAGATCCATAACTATTTGAATGATACTCATTAGGTTATAAGATTTATGGGACAATTCCAAAAAAATACCTCCCCAAATTCAAAAACTCCAAAAGGGATGTTAACATTTCAAAAAGACACTAAGGTATTATGGACCAAATTGAGTTTTTCAAATTCGCTGACGTGAACAGTAGTGATTTTTACAAGATGAGTAATGGTTTTCGTAAGAAGAGTAATGGATTTCGCTAGTCCGTGTTGGTCTGTATTGATCACTCTCTCCCCTTCAAAATTCACTGACATGAATAGTAGTGGATTTTCGCTATTTGAGTAATGGTTTTCGCAAGAAAAGTAATGGTTTTCACTACTTCATGCTGATAATTTTCTCTCTCCCCCCTCTATCGACACTGTTCATCTGACACTGACATTGACACTGTTCATCTGACAAAGGAGAGGGGGGAATCTACCTATGACTTGACTAGTGTTGGATTTTCACTATTTGAGTAATGGTTTTTATAAAAAGAGTAATGGTTTTCGCTACTTCGTGCTGGTCACTGTTCATGTCAGCGAATTTGAAAAAACCCAATTTGGTCCACGGTACCTTAGTGTCGTTTTGAAATGTTAACCTCCCTTTTAGGTTTTTTGAATTTGGGGAGGTATTTTTCTATAATTCTCCCAAGATTTATTACACACACGCAAAAGGAAAACACAAAAAATTCATATAATCAAAATCCATCTCATGTCTGCAGCAATTAGTTCTTCAATCTTGGAATAATCATCTGTCAATATGTCTTAGGAAGCCCAAACCCACTAAGATAGGTAGATTTGGGGCTGAAATTTTGGGCGGGATGTATCTTGAGTTTTTATTTTTCTGTTCAAATTAAGAAAGTTTATTTTTTGAATAATACAAAATGTGAATTACTTCTTGTGACTCATCCACCATATAAGATTAAAATCAGCTAAGGTGTTATAGCTTAATTGGGCAGAGTTTAGATGACATGGTGCTCCTAGAGTATATAAGTATTTCTCCATTGGTTGGTAAACATTTAAATAGATTATTTAGAATAATGCTATTTATAATTATTAAACACCGTGGTATGTTTGGCAATATAGCATAGATGCACAGGTTGGATAGCATAAGCATCAAAATTCAATAATCGTTATCTAACATTGTAATTGAAATACTCATTATAATTACTCAAAATGTTATTATATTCATGTGATAACACTTTACAATTGAAATGCTCTTTATAATTATTCAAAATGTTAGTATATTCATGTGATACACTACGGTGTTTTAAAATAATCGTTATCTAACATTGTAATTGAATTATTTTTAATCAATAAATATTCCTTAAGGTTTATACAATATTCTATAAAAATAGTTTAAAATTTTGTAAAAATAAATCAAAGAAATAGATTATCAAAGATATTTTAAATATTTTTTAAAATAGGTGCCCCTTTTTGACTAACTAACCTATCATTAATAGAAGTAGAGCTAACACCCGTTCATTGCACATTTGTACGGACGTGAATCCAAAATAATGATACATCATAGAATTTTTTTAGGGAGAAAGATAGAAAAATGTCGTGGCAATAGGTAAATGGTAAATATGTATGTTGAATTATTAATATAGATACTCAAATTGTTAATGTAAATATTTTTGAGTATTTATATTAACAACTGTAATATATATTTGTCTTTTACCTATTTCAACAGTATTTTTTTTGGCATTTTTCTACTTTTTTATGACTATAATGCATTTATTTATGGAACATCAAGCATCTTCAGAAATGCAAATTACACTAATAGGTATTAAAACAACAATGTCCATTTTTAAAGTCAACTTAATGGACATCATAATAAATTTGAAATGAACGCTTACACCAGAAAATTGATACTTATGAAATAAATTATTATGCCGGAATCATCATATATGGATACAAATATTAATTCACTACATGAAATAAATTAATAAAATTTGGGTATAAAAGAAAATTAAACCCCTACAAATTTGAATACGGTAGATATGGAATGTGGAATTGAAGTATGGAAGGCAACAATTGTTATTTGTCAATTAAGTGTAATTGTAGCAAATGATGTTGATAGGTATTTGCATAAATGTGTGTTACGTAATTAATGGGTATTAAAACCATAATGTCTATTTTCAAAGTCCAATTTATTTATTTATAATTTAGAAATCATAATAAATTTGAAATGACAAGTATTTACATAAATGTATATTAATGTAATTAAGATTAGATTAATTAGTGTTGTGATTGTTTGACCCGTTTGTAATCAAATTATGTAGCAAGTCATATTAATTTTCTAATATATAGTTGACAAGACCCTTAAACCATCTACTGAGCCACCCCTCCCCCACCTAGATTGAAATATGTAAGTAAGTAAATTAGTTTATTGAATCAAAATTATTAAGCCATAGGACTTGTGTGGACTATGAAAGTGAACCCAATTAAGTATCAAGTAAAAGGCCTACCCTGCAATTTTTTAGGAGCTCCCTGGTTACCTGAATTTTTTTTTTCAACCTTCAAATCACTGACTGAGTCAATGACAATGAGAAATTTATTAATTATTAATTTATTATTTAAATGAGTGCTTAAATAGGTCATTCACTACTATATAATTATCTTTCCCTCAATAAAAAAAAATGGTGTGTTTGTAGCCATTAAAATCAAAGATTTATAGCGATTATAACCGCTACTAAAAGCTAAGCGCTATAAAATCGTCTATTGCAAACTGTTTTGTTATGAAAACCGCTACACCAATTATAACGGTTTATCATAAATGCAACAAAGTTATAGACCTTTTGTAGTGGTTTTATAAACCGCTACAATTTGAAAAAAAATATTTTATAGAATTTGTAAAAAAATTTAGAGGGGAAATGATGTCATTTTGGCGGGAAATTGAATTTTGATTTATAATTTGTAGCGGTTATAAAACCACAGCAAATACAAAAAATATAGGTGGGAACAAAAATTTTAAATTTGGAGCTTAATTTTGTAAGCGCTACAAAATGTATTAATTTTTTGAAAGTTACTATAGCATTTGTAAGAACTGGAAGAAACATGAAACAATTAGTATAATTTCTTTTTATATTTATTTAACATACTTCAACCAAAAATATTTTTGTTTCTCATTCTAATTACATATAATTTACTATTTGTACATTTGAATACAATTATTTTGAATATTTATTAATTTGAAATTTATAAAGATACAAGAAATTCATATGGAAACTACATATATTGTACTTGAAGAGAGAAATAAAGAAGGAATGGTATAGGTTGAACAAACAACTCTTGAAAGAAGCCTCTCTTGAATATGTGAAGAAATAAAATCTGTAAAAATAATCAACATTAGCATTTAAAAAAATATAGAGTAAAACTTAAACACTGAAATTAATTGAAAAACAACACATTTAATGAAACCTGGAGATAATGAGTGTAGAATCCAAAGATTGTGAGATCAAAGAGAGAAGAATCCCAAACATAGTGAGAGAGAAAGGAGAGTAGAAGAGTTTGTAAAATGATAGAGAGTGGAGGGTAGGGTGGGGGTATTTATAGGGTTCAAGGAGAAATTTGTAGTAGTTATTTTTCATGTTTTGTAGCGGTTTAGTATGTAGTGGTTATTTTTCATGTTTTGTAGTTGTTTGTAGTAATTAACATTGCTACAAATATGTTTTCAAAAAAAAAAGTTCTTATTATATAATCATTCTTCTTGGTCATCCCTAAAATTAAAATGTGTTTAAATAGTTAATGATTAGAAATAGAAATGATTAAAGAAAAGTTATATTCTTCAGTTACATGTTAATAAAATATAATGTAACATTTGAACGCACCTAACTATAGGCAAATTGTCATCGCTTCCAGGGAAGAAGTTGTCAAATTCAAAGGACAAGAAGGTTTCACTCTTGTAGGCAATATTATCATCATCACCCATATCATAAAGGTCTCTGGGCTTTAGGGGAACAACCATATTCCAATCCTTGTGTTGCTCGTCGTTCACATAATAAACATGTGCCTTTGAGGCAAGAATAAATAGCTCATCATCTTCTAATTGTTTGGTGTGAATTGGTCGATAGAAAATTTATAGAGGTTATGCCTAATTCGTCAGTCTTTAAGCCCTAGAAAGTTGTCATATTAGCCTGCAAGCACTTGCATAGCGTAATTGAAAGTTATCAAAGTGTTGGCCTTCAGGAATGCATCTTGTAATAGTTTAAGCCCAATCTATTTACCATCTTCTGTGCTTTATAGAATGATGTTGGAATGTTAGCATTCGAGAATGCATTTTGTATTAGTTCCAACAATATCAACATTCCCTTAACAGTGATTCCACACATGCTATTGATGTGATACAATTTAATCAAAGGAGAAAGTTTTGAGTAATTTGCACAACCAGGTGAGAAGCTAAATTAGTAGCCTAAAATCAATTATAAAAGCTAGATTAAAATTAACCTAGGTCATTCTTCCACTAGAGGCTTTCTATCACTCCTTTTTATTTGAATTTTCTAATTCCTACTAGGTTCAATTAAGCTAGACTAGTAAATTAATAAATTAATCTCAAAGTAAGATTGCATTCAATTACCAAACCTATTGTCCACTCAGCTACTGAAAATTCAAGAAATAAATCACACTCCAACAGTCAAAAATCATGAATAAAGAGATATGGTTCAAGTACTTGTACTACTCTAAAGATCAATATCAATTCCATCTCCACAAAACTTGCGATCTGATTATCATAGCTATCATAAATGAATTTAAAACCATAGGTCACGCACCATCCAGCTACAAATTCAAGGAATCTTGATGCAAATTGGCAAGAACAACTTCAATTAACTAATTAAAGCAGTGAATATGTCATATGTTCTTTCATATACCTAACCAAGGCAAATTCAATCACAAATTACCCTAACTTCTTGCCAAATCCTTTACATCATGATTCACCATCACAGAGACACAGATTCACCTCTGAATTCATTACAATCATCGAAAAATTTATGCAGAAACAGAAGTTGTTCTATGGCATTAAACAATTATAATGACGCAAAGAAGCTCAAACCAGTTGCAAATTACATGGACATGGAGAGATTAGCCTCGGAACATGGCTAAAATCATAGAAAACAAGCAAATGGAGGTCATTGGAGGAATCATTGGAAACTTAAAGTGATCTCTCACCTCTGGCGACCTCAGAGCGTGAAACCCCTCTCTGAAGCTTTCCCACTCTTAGTCGATTTGGTTTGTGTGTGTGGAATGGATCATAATGCTTCAATCACGCTGGGAATAGAACTTTTGTATCTTGGGTTGATGGACCATTGGGCCATCCAACAGCTAGGATTCAATATGCAAATGGCGATGGATAGGGAAGATGAAGACGTGTGGCGCTCTATGTTTTAATATCTAGGTTACGAGATCAACGATCCATATTGCAAAACGGTGAGTTTGATTAACGGACAAGATTAAATCCCAAGCAATCTTCATCAACGGCCCAGACATGTCCCTCGTTTGACTTGGCTTATGAAGACTTTTAATTGCATTTTGACCTCGAGAAAATTACAGTATATATAGGACCCCGAATCTACTTTACTTCATGGTTTTGGCTTGTGCATTATTTTCTTTTCATTCAAGTCTTTTTCTCATTCCAAAAATGCCTCTGGACCTTTTTAACTTTTGCAATTTAGTCATTTTCATCTTCAAACTCCAATTTCTTCTAATTTCTCTCTCCAACCTGCACTAAGATTTCACCAAACATTGACCAAGCATGTAATTGCATATTAATGCCAATTTTTATACATCAATTATGCCAAAATGACCATAATACCCTCATGCACTTACTTCTTTCCATTTAATTCCTTAAAATGCTTTTATGCCCCAATATTCCACATTTAACACATAGGATAAGCTCAATAAATCATATAAAATTGTGATTTATCACCAAGATACAAATGATAATCTGCCTCTTTCATTAACCGAAAAAAATCTCGAGATGCTTCATTATTCAAGAATACAGGTCCGAACCTTCCACTTCTTTCATTGATGTTGTTGTCATGCACACCAAACACACCCCAAACAACATCATTAATAGGATCGGTGTGTTCCACTCGAACTCCCACTTGTGAACTTGCAGCAAAATCATCATACAATATACTAGGTATCTCACTATGAGCTTTCCAAAGAATATAAAATTTTGGAAAATGCTTCACAAGTAAATGTTATTGAACAACTTATGATGTATGCCAGTTTTTAAACTTGCATTTTGGACACAGACACACAATCTTGCCATTATAACTGGCATGTGTAATTGTAAAGGCCAATAGATTATTTAACCCTGACATATGCATTAAAATATTGTGTAGAAACTTTATCTATGACTTATCCATAGTTGAATATCAGTAGGTTGTCTTGAAAAATGTTGAGCCAACTCAGAATATAAATGTTTTGAATCACAATGTTTAGCAGTGTGTAACTATTTCTATATCGATAAATCGCTACAAAATGGCATCCGTTGGCAACATCAAACACACTTGAATCACAAAGTCTTGTATTTTGTAGTGGTTTTTAACAAAAAAAACCACTACAAATAATTATCTATTGGTAGGATCAGACACATTTGAATCATAACGTCTTGTATTTTGTAGCAATTTTTATCAAAAAAAACCGTTACAAATTATCGTCCTTTGACGAAATCAGACAAATTTGAATCACAACGTCTTATACTTTGTAGTAGTTTTACTCACACAACCTCCACAAAGTAACTGATTTGTAGCAATTTACTAATGTAACCACTACAAATTTGTACCAGTTAATAGGACATAACTACTACAAATTTGTAGCGGTTTATAGCAAATAATTGTTACAAATATTTCCACTTTAATTTTTTTACAGTAAGTAAATATATCAACTAAATGATTATACATGTGAAAATTGTTCCACTTTAATTATTATTTTTTTTACAGCAAGTAAATATATCAATTAATGATTATACATGTAAAAATATAAACGTCAACATAAATCTCCCGATCAACATGTTTTAAAAGAAAAAAGATCTAACTAAGGGAGGATCATCATGGGGACTGGGTGGCTACTGAGCATCGGTGAGGATCAAAATCAGCAACGTCTAAATCAACATCCTCATCATCCAGGGCAGGGGCATGTGCTGCCTAACCTGCAGGAGCCGACTGTTGTAGCATGATCTAGGGACCGAGGGACCTTAGGGAGTACTTTGCCAGGCACTTCTTCAGTAGGATGTTCGCGATGTCCCTCCATTGAGTCTAAAGTGCATACAAAGCATCAACCTCAACCTGAATCTTTTGGTATACCCTAGCCTCAACCTGTGATTCTATCTCCTCAATAGACGTGTCGCTCACCCTTTTTTGCCTGCTAGACCCAACTCGAGAAGTCTTAGTCTCTCCACTCCTCCCATATATCCTGTAGGGTTAGGTACCCAATCCTATGCCCTTACACAATCCGGGATGCTTGACAAGGCCTACGACAACTTTTACGGGTAATGTAGGTCACAATGAATGTCTTGGATCCTACTGTGTAGTGGATCTTCTGCTACTCCCGGCACCTGGTGTTCCTAGTTGAAATTTCTTGCACAGGAACATTATTACTTCATTGATAATTAAATACTAAATAATTCATCACTTATTCAAAAATAAATAACAAATGTTAAAATATTTACCTAGCCCTGTTGGCTCCTCTTGTACTGGACAAATCTTGCCCACTCACCAAGTTGGATGCTATAAGGCATGGCATGCAACAGTTGATCCATCGGCATCGTCCCATCCGTATCGATGGAATGGTAAATATGATTCCTCCTCGTCATCCACACCACCCTTATCTTTAGGAAGGTATACTGCCATCTATTATTCTTCACAGAAACCTATTATGTATAATATAACAAGTAAAAACATGTTAATATTTTCATAATTAAAATGCTTAGAAGTAAACACATGTTAATATTTTCATAATTAAAAAGCTCCTGCTAGCTTGCTCGAACGCCCTCTCCTTGTTTACTAGGGGCACCTTCTTCAACATCCAAGTGTCAAGAGGGAACCACATCCAGTTCCTAGCTAGTTCATTGAGGTAACGGTCGAACACATGATCGCCACTCTCAATAGGCTGGTCCATGGCTTTATTCCATGAAATTATAACATGTAACCCTTGTTGGAGCTTATTAAGCCCTGCCACGTACTTCTATTTCCATGCTCATTAGCACAAATTATTACATGTTTTTATTAAATAATTTTAAAATAACTTATAAAGTAAAAAATATAAAACAATTAGTCTTACCCATAGTTTGCATGTCAAATCCCTTTTCTCACAAAGAGGACGACTGCCGAGGTTGATCCATCTCTACCTCACCCTCTACCTCCACATCTTGCTCCTCCAAAAAACTCCTACATGTCACTCTAGGTCGACAAATATTTGTTGTCCTCTTGGTAGTCCTCCATACTGATATCAAGAGCATATAAGCTCTGCTGATGTACATGCTAGAGCTCCTCCAGGGACACATGAAATGAATGCTCAATCCCCTGAACCATTTGTGGGGCTTGTCAAACCTCTTTAACATTTTGATATTTGCCAAAGAAATAAAGGCAATGACCATAGGCATAGAGAAAATAGTATAAAATATTGATAATAAGTATCTGTTTATATTACAGGCCCTCTTCGTTGGGTTTGCAAATATTTACTATATTGGTTCCAAAATTTGCCAAAAAGGAAATTACATTAAAGTTTATTAACATAGGTAGCTTGGCGTCTCACTTGTCCTTGGTAACTGCTTTCCCTCTTGAGCTACTGGCTTTAGCTGGGTTAATTTATATAAAAATGATATGGGGTGAGATTCAATGAATGCCAATAGTAACAACATTCATTCATGATAAATGCAATACATAGATATGCAATGCACCACATAAACAGTAAATAATACTCACATGTTTCTGTTTTATTGGGAAATTATAATCAAAAGAAATGTATACATGCATTCAGGGTCAACTGTACTAAATTACTACTGAAACCCTTACTTGTTCAGTACACAACAGAATGAGCACATGTATTCAGGGTCAACCGTACTAAACTACCATTAAACCCTTACTTGTTTCATACCACTGTCGTGGTTTGTTCTGTACCGCTGTTGCAGCTCGTTCTGTGCTTATCTCATTGACAAATTGAGTTCATCATCAATAATTCATATTATAAAATACAATTTCACAGAGCATGTATTGGATGAGGAGAAATTAAGTGCATATATAAATTCACATAATATACAAAAGAAAGTGCTACTACCTGTTATGCTTTTTTCCGATGTACCTCTACTTCATCTTTCCTTGATTCCTTCTTGGAGGTTTGGGCAGTATAAAATCCTAACACGTGTGTATGTATGTATATATGGGTAAGTTAATACTTCTATTTATATAATTTGTAATATAGTTAACTCTTCATAGAATCCCTGCTTAATCTAGCCTTAAATTTTTAGTGAGTTTCAAAAAAATCATAAATTAATCTAGAGAACTTCAAATAAATTGGTTCACATATCTATTTGAAACTGTTTCAATCCTCTACCAAGGAAAAATAACATTCGGCATCAACTCATGAGCATAGGTCCAAAATTCCAGCACAAACGTTCACTGTTCATTTGGAGAATTAGGATTTTTTAGTTTTACTACCCAATCTTTAAAAAATCATAGCACTCAATATACACATCCAAATAATGCGTTCTTGGGCTTATGTTAAACCTTAGGGGGTGTATAAGATGCCCACAAAATTTCATGGTCAAAATAGATCATTTGTTCTATGTTTTCCTCAAATATATTCAGTACTCCAACTGCTAAAATTCTATTTTCAGCAAATTGGGACAGCAACTCTTTTATGTATCTAGAATTCCATAGCTTTACTATACCACCCAAGTCACCCAACAACATGTGTTTATTGATTAATTGAAACCCATACACATACTTTAAGTCGCTTATTTAATAGCTTTAAGATCCAAAATCAACAATATACATTATGTATCCAAACACTTCAATCATTTGGTTCAACAAGTATGTATCACTCTCATAAGCAACAATAACCCTTTTTTTCTATAAGCTCAACCTCAACAATTTCAAATACCCCTTCTTGTTGAATCTATAAATCATTTTCTTGACTTGAAAATAACATTACAGCCTTCAAAGAAAACAGAACAGTAACAGCCCCAATACCCATTACCTAATATGCGCTCGTGCATGTGTTCCATTTAATAGATTAAGCTACATCTATATAATATACTTCTACCTGTTTAATGTTCCTTCTCTCCTTCCAGCAGCGACCAACAACCATACTCAGAAAAATAAGAATTTGGTTCGGCCATACCCAAAACAGAACCAAACAACTACATATAACCACAATAACCTTGATTACCAACTTTAATATATCCTTAGCTACCAATACATCCTTAATTCCTGATTTATTCATCCATATATAGATTCAAGAATCCCCCAATCATAAACTATCCTAATCCAAGAAACTGAAGATGGGAAGAGACTAGGGATGCATACCTTGGTTTGATTTTAGGTTATGATTTGCGATTTTCTTCCTCCCTCCAGCAATCAATTTCCACGCACTCTTCCTTCGGTCTCTCACTTTCTCGTCTGCTTACTCTTGCTAGGGCTATTTGCTTGTGTGATTCAGGGGAATGGAAGATGCAGATTAGGTTTAAAGGTTAAAGGGGGCAGTGTGGGTGGTGTGAGCTGGAAAAATCCATTATGCCCTTCTATTTCTAAATTTTCAGATTTTCATACAGACTTTTCACCCCAAATTTGAAAATTCATAACTAATTGCACAGATCTTCAATTAAAGTGATTTCAAAACTCAAATGTCCCTTATTAAGTCTATTTTTAGAAAAACAAAATATCTTTGCTCAATTGGAATTATAAAAGTCTCAATAAATTCATCTGTAAATATAGTTCCAGAAATATGTAAATTTCACTGTGCCAATTTCAAAAATTCATATCTGCTATAATATAACTCCAATTAGTCTGATTTACCTATCAATTTAAAGCACATAATGTCTACTTTCATCCTGTAAAATTTCATAATTTTTGAACATAATTTAGTTATCCAAAAGCTTATGCGAATATGATTGACTCCCAACACTTTTTCTGAAAATTTCTCCAATATTCAATATTTATTGACATGATCATTCCCTACATTTTCATATAGGAATTTTGGAATATTACAGCATCCATCTTGATTAATATACTTCTCTAATGACAAACATTTGTAATATTTTAGTTTATGGAAGACCAGCATTACTAATTTTGCGGTCGTTTAGATTGTGCTAATTAACGATCCTCTCTACAGTCATAATTGCTTAAATTAGATTATTTATGGATAGCATATCCTTTTTTAATATTTCTTTTTTTAATTACATGCGGTTGGGATTGAATTTGGATTGAGTTCTATATAGGGCAATAACCATACCACACAGTCTAAAGACCGTTGGTCTTTTTTAATATTTCTAATTCAATGGAATGGAGTCAAATTAAAGATCACTTCGTTCATGAATTAAGAACCGTTGACTTCTTAAAGTTCACATCTTAAAATTTCATCTGTTAATATACTTCAAACTTCATATTACACGAAAAACTAAATTTATCTACGTTTCTTAACGTACTTTTACACTTTTTGATATCTTATTAAAAACGTGATGTTTCTTTCTTTCTTTCTTTCTTTTTTTTCCCCCGAAAAAACGTGATCTTTCTTAATCAGATCATTAAATTTAAAATAATTATTTAGTTTGTTTCAAAATTTTTGAGGGACAATAAATGTTATAAAAATCACAAATGTGAATTGAAATATATAAATATCTATTTTGATTTATATAATACATTCTATATCATTAAGGAAGAAGCCTAAACTAAATTAATATCTACGGTGTACCTTTTTTCTTTTAGGTTAGCGCACGTACTTATTTGACAATGAGGTGAGAGAATCGAAATCATAATGGATAAATTATCACCATGATTTTAAGATTTTCTTATGGATCACTGACGGTAAATACTTAATAGCAGTTACATAATTCAAATATCCTCCTCATTAATATTTTAATAACCCAACAAAAAACCCAAGATAAAAAAATCAGACGGGGTAATGAACCGGTTGCAGCATAAATTTAGAGTTTAAAGGATTCAATCAGCTTATATAGGGATTGAACTTGTCATATTAAAATATTATAATTTAATTGATAATGATAAAATAATACTATATATAGGCAACAAAATTAAAGAAACAAATAAATATAATTTATAAAAATATAATAGCTGATAATATATTAATATATTTTTAAAATTTTGTATATAAATAAGTATAATTCTTTTTTTCTTTTTTATTAAGAATAATTGGTTGAACCGATTGATTTTTCCGGTTCACCTGGACAAACCACAAATCGAAGCCCTCCCTTGATTCTTCTTAATTTGTTTTGGATTGGTTCAAGAGTCAGTTCCCAATTCAATCCATCAAATTGGCAAATTCGATTCGATTTTTCTCACCTTACAAAAAAAACAAAAACTTGTCATGTATATGTTTTTGCTCGGAAAACTTGTCACCAGCATATAATTAGAAATTTGAGTCAGATATATATAAAACGTATTGACAGCAAATATTTAATTGTGACCCCCGCCAATTTCCATGTAGATGAGGTGGCGCACGTTTTGTGGTCAATCACTGTTGGTACAGCAAAGCAGATAGTGGTGACGGCGCAGAAGATAACTGTTGCAGTTGGCACACATCATCATCGGTCACCACGGACAGCGCCTATTATCCTGCAACACTTCACGCTAAGAAGTTAGAACTTAGAAGTAAGCTGTCCAAAGGGAAAAAGAAACAGGGAGAGAGCAAGTTGTCATGGGACTCCACTTCGCACGTTCTCCCAGGTAGTTGACTTTTTTAAGTTCACATTAGCCCTCTATATGCCACGTGGCATTCTTGAATAGGTTACCCACGTGCTCCTTCTTTGACAATATTTTGCTCTTCCTTTTAAATACCCTAATCAACAACATATTTGAAGAAACAATTTTTTCCTTTTTTAATGGGATAAGTATATTCTTTTTAAGCTAATTTTCTTCGAGGCACTAATGAATACCAGTACTCCATTTTTATCGGTTGGCGTTGCTGTCAGCGTGAATCCCAACATGGTACGCATTATGAGGGATTAACCTCCTCTTCTAGACGGAAGCGTGTTAGTATTGAAGAAACAATATTAATTTAGGGAAGAAATTCCTTATTACAAAACTTTATTATTTACAAGTACATTAAATTTGTTTAAGAACTCATATGCAACTTTTAGTCAGCTGTATATTTTTTTTTACTATATGTAAAGTATTATGCATTCCTACATAACTCAAGATATAATGAATATAGTTCAACTTGAAATTAAAAGTCATACTTATACCCACTTAATTCGGTGTCTTTTTGCAACGGAATATTGTTCAGCAATTTTTCTTATTGATTATACCTTAAAAACTAAAATGGATAATTAATATGCAAATTCTTATAGTTTTAACCAATTTTTAAGTAGCTTCTCATAATTTTTTTCATTTTTTATAAAATCCTTATACTTTCATTTGTTTTAAAAAAAGTCCTTATAGTTTTTTTTTTTATTTTTATCATATTATAGTTTTTTTATATTCTTGGAAAAATCCCAAAAAAAAAAAAAGACAAGGGAAATAAGGAAATCCCAATTCAGTTTTTTTGTACTTTTTTTTTTGTATAATTATGAAAATGCCATTGAATTTTGAACAATATGAGTATCTTAATTCAAAATAAGAGTATCTCAATTAACAACATCAGCACAAACAACTAACAACGTAAATACGTAGTACCTAGTGTTGTTAATTTATATACTCATGTTGTGAATTATGATACTCGTGTTGTGAAAAATCCTGTAGCATTTTTTGTAATTATGCAAAAAAAGTACAAAAGACTGATTTGGGATTTTTCAATTTCGTTGTACTAAATTGGGATTTTCCTATTTCCCTTGTCTTTTTTTAGAATTTTCCCTATATTCTTTAAATGCCTTTTTTGTTTTTTAAATAATGATACTTTAATATGCTTTATAGTAATTTTTAACCGTGGGATGACTAGCATTGCAAGATGCCTTGCAGTTTATAAATGATAATAATAATGCAAGATATATATGACCCTATGATATACCGAATAGTATTCCCTTCCTTTAAAAGCTACTTTTACCTAATTTCTCTCCTTGAGGAAAGGATTAACATCACTATAAACTATCTACGCTTGCCATATCTATCGTTATTTAATAGGATAACCCTTAATCACAAAAAGATATAAAATTTTTACTAATTACTTCTAGAAAGTACTACGATGTCTTATATTTTTAAAAATAAAAATAGTAGGAAATGCCAAAAACTTTGCAACTTTTCAAAAGCATTAATGAATCGACATGAACATCGCTTTTTTGTAGGGGTTTATTTTTATTTTTATTTTTATTTTTGGGGGGGGGGGGGGCAGGGCCCACCCCCTTTTCAACTTGAAATTCTCC
>JBAGKO010172831.1:0-17829 GCA_037177275.1 Acacia concinna | reverse complement strand
TAGATATGAATTTTCAAATTTGGGTGAAAATTTTGTCCAGAAATCCAAAAATTGTAAAAGTGTAATGGCATACTTGTAATTTGTGACACATTCAAGGATAAAAAGGGAAGACCAAAATTGTTCACAAGGGAAAGAGTGGGAGATCAAATTGAATGGCCAAGATCTAGTCTTGCAATACAAAATATTAAGAATGGGAAAAAGAAAAGTATGAGGCCAAGGATTTAAGTTGATTAATTAATCAATTAGGCATATGAGATTAAGATAGATGAGACATTTTTAAGGCTAAGAACAGCCTCATTTTTGTCCAAGGGCTGACCAAGAGAAAGAGAGTGTGTTCTTGAGCTAAAGGGAGAAGGAAAGCATGGAACAAGAGTTGAAGAAGCCATAAAGGTAAGTTGGTGTGTAAAATTCATGGTTTCTTGCCTTGAATCCTTCAAGAAACCTTCTCTAATCCCTTGTGTGTCTTTGAAATCATGTTAGGCAAGAAGAAATCAAGAGAAAGAGGGCTTTTAGGGTTCAGTTTTGGTAAGCACAAGCGAGAAACTAAGAGGTAACTTCCAAAACTAACCTCTACTGGTTGATTTGTGATGCTTTGAACCTGTGATTGGTTGTGATGGTGGATATTGAGTTGTGATGACTGATTTTATCATTTTGGAGGCATAAACCCTAAGGGGTGGTGCTGTCCAATTTTTTTTGAATCATGTGGAATATGAATTAAATGGTTTAAACAAGTGATTTAAGGTATAATAAGGGTGTTTTGTTGAAAGGAACATGAAAATCCATTTTTTGGCCATTTTTTCCTGTTTCTTTCTAGACCTTTTTGGGGCATGATAGAGGTTGATTTTGACGTTTTAGATGCTTCCAATAGGTTTAGGATGAAAAATTGTGTGGGGTAAAGGTAGGAAAATCATTTTGGAAGCATTAGGATTGAAATTAGCAATTTTGGCCCAATATGTGTATCATTTCAGTTTGGGCTTGGAACAGGGAGAAAGAGTTGGATTTTGATAATTTTGAAACCATAAATGGATTCAGCATGCAAAATTGTGTAGAGGTAGCTTGGGTCATAATTTTTGGAAGGGTGTAAGTACACCAATTATAAAAGGAAATAGACCGATACCCCTAAGGACAATTTCATAATTGTGCATTTTGGATGGGTTTAATTAATTGTATAAGCTTAGGAATGAAAAGGGAATGAATAATAAATCACTTACCATGCATTTGGTATTTTAGGATTCAATCTTTGCCCGAAAAACAAAGGAAGTGATAAAGGAAAGATAAGCAGGCTGGAAAGGCGTTCAAGAAGTAGCTCTAACCTTCATATTTTATGTGATTGTTTATATGTTGCCATGTTCTGTAATATGAATTATCAATTGCATATCTACCTATGGTGTGGGAAAAGCACAAGTATCACCCATGGGAAAAGCACAAGTACTACTATCCCATGTGGGACTCAGTTGAGGTGAGATTGTAACATCCAAAGACTTTTTAGGCCTGATAGGGTATTTTGGGTAGACTCAGTGTTGTACTCTGATATTTTTTTAGGTCTAGATAAGGTGATTGGGATGGAAAGAGGGCCTTATTCTGTAGAAGACTGAAATATCTCACAACTTTTGAAGTAAAATTTGGGAAAGGACTTATGTGCAAAAATTAAAAATTCTATAAAGTTTTAGGTCAAAATGCGGTCAAGTCCGGAAACCCCAAAAATTCCCATAAAATCCTATAAAATATTACAGAGCATCCAGAACAGTATGAAATAGTCAGAATGTTTTGTTTAGAGGCCATATAAATTTTTGGTGAATTTTGAATATTTTAATATTTTTTTGCTGGATCGAGTTTTTGGTGAGAAATTAATTATATCAGATATCTAGAGGCCTTAATATTCTGGAATAGGATTGGGAGAAATTAGTATAATATTTTAGAGGAATTATAAAATTATTTGGAGGTCAAGAGGAAGGCTAGAAGAATTATTAAGAATTGCTGAAATCGGTTTATTGTCGGTATAAAAGACTTCTTCAAAGAAAAATTAATTTTGGGAGTTTCAGATGTCAAAAAATTTTGAAATTTTTATGGTGCTTCCTAGGCTATTTAGATATTTTTGGGAAAAATTTGGAAATTTTTTGATATATATTTAATTTTTTGAAATTTACGGGTTATTTAAGTCAGTATGGAAAAAACTGTCAAAATATACTGGACCAGGAGAGACCTCCCAGTCCAGCTAGACCTTGCACCAACTTTGGCTTAAGAATTAAGCCAAGAAAGAGTCAAGATAGTACATGTATCACGTGGAGGTGAAATCATAGTGTGAACACAAGGAAAATGATCTTCAAGATAATTACAAAAGTGCCACTACAAAATTTCTATAAATAGGACCCCTCATCCCTTTATTTTGGCACAAAGATAGACAACCCTAGGGAAGCTCTGGCCAACTGAAAACTCAACCTTCCTTCTCAGAATTTAGAGGCGAATCAAGCTACACCGATTGATCCTTCGATTAAAATATGTTCTAGCCTATATCTCCTTTCATTTTCCTCCTCTTTTCTATAGTTTTAGAGGCATTCCCAAGGGGAAAAATGTTGTCCATGTTTTTGGCTAACATGAAAGAGGAAAGAATTTATGTTGTTTGATGTTCTAAGAGATTGGAAAAGGCTAGAAATTGGTGTATGAGCTTGCTTTAGGTTGAGTTCATGCTTTGTGCATGATGGGCATGTTTCGACCAAGTTCCTAAGTTGGTGTTATGGTTTGATTTTCATTGGTGTGATGGTTCCATTGTGTCAGGATATTGTTTTACTTGAAAAAAGGTTGAAAGAACACATGTGAAACACTGAACCGATGCAATCACTAAGGACCCCTTAAGAGGGAGTGTTTGGCCAATGGGGATTAATAGGGGAGGAGTATGATTTTGATAATGTGGATGTCATAAATAGATTCAGATGCAAAAATTGTGTAGGATTGGTCTCTGAAATTAGTTAAAAGACAAATGTAGTCCAGACCCTAAATGAAAGGGGAAAGGGTCTCCAGTCTAGTAGTAGTAGCATACTTAATGCTTTGGATTGTGTTATGTTTAGGCATTTCAGAGAAGTGTTTCAATATCTCCATAAGCGGAGGAAAGCACCTACATTGTCTGGAAGTAACTGGTAGCTAGAACTTCTAACCTTAACTTATAATTGCTTTGCTTGTCTGTTATGTGATATGGCTTGTTTTACTGTGTTGTGGTTAAGCAAGCATGTATGGGATGTATGAATCCCTATTTATATACGTTGGCTATGATAGAGGTAAAGTCATGTGCATGCTCCCTATACAAGGTAAGTGCCAAAAGGGCACTATATGAGTAGTTATGAACACTGCATATTGTGTACTTATATTGCATTATATTCTTACTGGTTATAGTTCTACTACTGGGGTTTCTCCAAAAACCTTACCCTCTCAACAATTCAGGTGAAGGAACTTCAGGAGGCAAGGAAAAGAAAAAGATGGAGCATGTCTAATTTGTCTCCTGTATTGCTTCTAGATGATTGTATATATATACTATGATATTGGAATTTTGGACTAGGACTATATGCTACTTTACTATGATGAAATTATGAGGCATGCTCTGGTATAGTTGTTATGCTATCCGTGATGCATGAACAGTGTGAGGAAAGGGAAAAATGGCATGGCATTGTGTTCATGGTATTTTGGCACTTGATTTTTGGCTATTTCAGGTTTAAAATTGGGCTGGCTACAATTTGAGCAAATGATTGAATCTAACCAAAAGCCTTTGTATGCCAATAGAAGGTATTTTTAGTTGCAAATATAGTGGTAGATTATGTCATTTGGAGTTTTGTAGAGAAAGTTATGCCTTCTCAAAGTTGGGACAAAAATCATGAAAAATTGGAAAATGACTAAATGAATAGTGCAAAAATGACCATATGAATGATGCATCTTTGAGGGCCTGCACATGTCCATTTCTATGCTATCAATGTATGAGATTATTTTTTCCTTAAATACCAATGAAAGAGCTTTCCAATGAGCTTGGAATCACTTCATTTCGATTTTCCTAGAATTAGTTATGATTTTTAAAATTGGTTGAAATTAAGGGGCAGATGAATATTGACTCGATAAAGTGAAAAAATTTTCCCCTAGTTTCCCAACTCTAAGTCATAACTAGTGATTTCAATAGCTCTAATATGGTAAGGTAAAGGGTATAAAAGGAATGTTTGACATTTTTGGTATCAGAGCAAAGGTTCTAGTATGCTTGTTGCTTTGCTGTTTGGGGTGCTCTGTTTGGTTGTTTGGATTGTCTGCATGAGTGTGTTTGATTGGTCAAAATTTGTATGAGATAAATGAGCAAGTCCGTAGGCAATATAGATGAAGTTGAGAATTGGATCAAACAAAGTAGAATGTTCCACTAATGCCAGGCCTGGTGGGATCCGACTTGAGACGGTAGTGACAAGATGTATGAGGATATGTGATATAGAGAATTCCTCAATTGGATCTAATCAAATAGATCAGTAGAAGGATGGGGAACATGTTGAGTCGCGAGCAGGCCCTAGCTGTGTGGGATATGCTGCCACCTACCTTACAGATAAAGAGCTGGTATATTGATGTTAATTGAAACCAGCCAGGTGCACTTTATTTACATTACTTGGACTAGGTAAGACTACTGCACCGAGGGGCGGTATTTGAGGTACTACCTGCCTCAGATTAGGATTGGGCTTGTGCTTTGATAACGACACTTCCCCATACCACTGCATGTAGCTAGCACCCGAGCCTAAAGGTGTATGGGCTGGAGTTAAGTTTTGAGATGTTGCATATTGAGTACAAGCAATCTATATGATTTCCTATGTCTAACACGAAAAAAGAAAAAAAAGCTAGAATTTAGAACGAGCTATATAGGCTTTACAACAGTAAAGATCAACTTGCCTTGTTATTTAGCTCCAATTGTTGAAGAGTAAGTATTCTAATATGATCTACTTAAAACATTGTCATTGGAGTTTGTGTTAAGGATTATCTTTTTTCATCTAACTGCAGTTTAATCTGTATATGTTGTTATAGTTTTCATTGGAATTTGTGTGTTGTTTGTCTCGTGGGCAATTCCGTTTATTGGTTTGATCCCCTGAAGAAAAAGCCTAAAGGAGACTTAAAATCCATGTTTAACATGTAAGTTTTATTGTTTGTTTATCAGTGAGCCTTGACTCAAATAAATTGTTTTAATGTGTGTTGATTTCCAATGTACAGGGCATTGAAAGCACATGGAATTATGGGGGGATGCAAGAAGGAAAAATTAGTTGGATTTATCCCAAAGTAATCAACTTGGTTTCAATTTCTTTCACTGACAGTCATTTTACATACTTGGTTATATTTTAACCATTTGAATTTGGTTTATAGTGCCTTAAACAAATAGGGGGAACTATGTGTGTCTACCATGTTATTTATATATGTATAATATAATTCAAAGTAGACAAAATACATATTTTGAAGAGGTAATCACTTCTTCATCGTCAAATGATAATATTTTTACTATGTCAATTGTCTATTTATTCATTTACTTAATCGATGTATCATAATTACCTTATTTTTCAATTTGTAGATTTTCAATAGTAAGGATGTTTTTCTTGCAGATGACATTGATATGATTTGAGATCTTCTGGTTGGAAATCTTATTGGACTAATAGATTATCAGTAAATTTTATTTTAGAGGTTTTCACAAGTTTAATAACATTTTTTGTTGATTATAGGTAGCATATGTAGTAACATTTTGATTAGCTAGTATGTATGTTTATGTAGTAGTTGGCTGGATAAATGCTTATTTGGTTGGATAACATTTTATGGTAATAGTTTGTGTTATATTTATGTACAGATTGAATTAATGGGCAATGTAAAATACGTGTGGATGGTATTAAAAAAAATTTGGATTGTAATGTGTGGTATGTCTCCTTAAGGGGAAATACCATATCCCCAAAAATTTTAGGGACGTGGTATGTCTCTTGAAGAGGACACATCATATCCCCAAAGTGGCATTGGGGATGTGGTATCCCCAAATGTCATTTAAGGATGTGGATAGCCTCTTTCTAAAGGAAATAAATAACAAATGTGAAGGCTTGATGGTTCCACTAGTTTAATGACAATCAATATCTACCATTGCCTAAATTATTTTGAAAATGTATAGTAAAAAATCATGTTATAGTTATGCGTGAAAGAATAAAAAAACATATATCAAAATACTATTAGTATAACTCACCTAACATTGTATGGCACTAGAAATAACATATTAGGGTTGCTCTCTTTGTAAAGTAGTATATGAGATTATAAGATTGTTGATCCAGATCTACTCTCCCCTCATGTTGGTCAATAAGAAATCTGTTAACACATGAGAAACACACATTCTTATTGTCCTCTAACAGGTCATAGTACATGTGCTTTTGCATAAAAACAAACCATTTAATTAAAGCCAAGAAAATAAGTGCTAAACAAGAAATTAACAGTGACAGATGGTACTGATAAAGCACCTAATCCAGATGTTTATAATCAAACCAGAAATTCATCCACGATTGATTATATCTTGCAGCACCTCCTTCATGACAAATTTGCTATACCATTGAAAGCCTCTTTATACTTCCTCCAACAATGTTTTGCCAGTAAGAATCTCTAATGTCCCATGTAGACATTTTTTTTTCTTAAAATGGCCCAATCACACTAAATGGATGTCGTCTCCACAAATAGGGTACACACAATATCCTTTGACGTTGTATCTAGACAAATTGCCATAAGTGGGTGATAATCACATTATTATATGATTAATTGTAGTATTTTATATGTGAACATAAGGCATTTTTCATGGTCAATATAAATTTACAACATTTATTATGATAAATGTGCATTAGGGGAATTTTGGTCATTTTGTGTGGAAAATAGATAAAAATAATAAAAATGGAAGAATTAAATAATAATTAGAGAAGGACTTTCTCAAAATTTATTTGTGTTGTAGGGACCAAGGTGAAAAGGGGCTTGAAATTGGAAGAAAAAGTGCAAAGGGGCTTAATTGTAAATAACCAAAGATGTGCTAAAGAAGGAGTAGAGGGACCTGATTGCAAAGACACAAAAGGTAAAATCAAATAGTCTAAAAAGGTTGGAAAGTTGTAATTTGTTCCAAATGTTTTTCTAACTGTGAGATGCTATTGCAAAATAGGGGTTGATTCGTGTGACTGGACAACCAACTTGGGGAGGTAATAACTTTCACTATAGAGCTCTAAAATTGAATGGTTCCAAATTCGTTGAAAAGCTAAAGGAGAGGAGAATATGTATAAACCAATTTGAGGAGTTTTTGGGATTTGTGGAAGCTAGGGTCTTTACTCGAAGTTGCCTGCTTAGACATCTTCATGCTAAGTCCATATATGATTCACCTTGCTTATCCAACTACTATTCGTGGCTGAATTTCTTCCTCTGTTGTGACTAAATGGTTTGAGCATGGAGATGTAATGTAGGTTTATGTTTGGGTGGCTTAGCTTCAAATTGGAAATAAAATCTATGCATTTTTTTGTTTTCTATATCTATCTCAGTTATGGCTTCCAATCCTGAGTGTTTTCATGATATTAGATTGTGCATTTCTTCTTCCTATATTGAGATGCTGCCACATCCCACTTTTTAGGCCTTTTCCATACCTTTCTCTATACCTTACTATGGCCGTTGGAACCACTGTTACTGTTTTGTGCTGGCCAAACGGTGGGTAAGATTTTTTTGTTTTTCAACATAAAACATGTCTCATGATTCAAATAGTAGCATACATATCAGGATCTAGTGTATCATATACATACAACCCATAAATAACAATAGGAAGCTTAACAAAACTATACTCGGTTCTTGCCTTTGCTTCTTGATCCTTCACTTGCATTGTGGAGAGGGTAAGGTTTCTGGAGAAACCTCGAAAGCAGAATCTAAAACCAGTATCAATATAATGCAATGCATGTCATGCTATCATGTAATGCCCATATTACTCTTCTAGTGCCCTCTCTCGGCACTTACTGTGTAATAACCATGCACGTGACTCTACCTCTATCACATAGCCAAGGCATATAAACAAAGAGTCATACCAAATACATATCTTGCTAGCTCAATCTCACTATAGTAAACAATCATACAACACAGACAACAAACAAGCAAGCATATAAGTTAAGGTCTAGAGATTCTCGTTGCCGTATACTCCTAAACCGTGAAAGTGTTTGTCCCTATCTCCAAGTGTATGCGTCTAATCCTCTGCTGTCGGCTACTCAATCATTGATGGACAACTGGTATATTGTTATGTAATGCCTACATAAACCACAGTGTAAGGCCCATTGGGCACAGCTCCCTACAACATTTCTCCTTAGATGTACCTATTGGACTTCCCAATAGTTGGGTAGCATCTCCTCCTTAGAAATCCTACCTTAGTCCGAGACAGTTAGGTAGCACCTCCCCCAGGAAATGCTATCTTAGTCCGAGATCATTGGATAACATTTTCCCCAAGAAATGCTATCTTAGTCTTGAAAAATTGGGCAGCATTTCCCCTTAGGAAGGTTTGTTTTGGCCAAGATAGTTGGATGGAACCTTCCCTCAAGTTCACCATCTAGGCAGTCCCAATTGGAGAAAACCTCCCCTTAAACTGCTCTAAAAACTACTAGAAATTAAAGGAATTCAAAAGAGGGAAGGAACCAGAGCCTACTTGAATCAAAGGCTGGGCCGGGACTGTTCAAAATTCTACCGGAAGAGGCTTACTTTGAGGAGGGTGAAATTTTTTCAAGAGAGGGGAGAGCACGATTTGGAGAGAAATGAATGGGGTCTATTTATAGTTGAATAGGAGGGGTCAAATTGCAATTTTTATTAGGTCTTTAGGTGTAATTTTCTCTTAAGCTTTTTCACCTTTTTTTACAAGTGTCCTTTCCACATTATTCTTCATATTTAGCATGTGAAAATCTGACTCCTTCTCCAAGTTGGCCACATCTAGGTGGGCCTAGGGGCCCTCCTAGCCTAATTTCATCTAATAATTTTCTCTGAATTGACCCAAAATTCTTGAAAATTTTGTGGTTGACAAAAAATTCTGGAAAATTCATCAAAATTTTCTAAAAATATGAGGAGGCTACCGTTAAAATTTCATAATTTTTGAACATATAAAACGTCTAGAATAAATTTTTCCATAAAACCCTTTTTACC
Source organism: Acacia concinna (assembly GCA_037177275.1). NCBI lineage: Eukaryota > Viridiplantae > Streptophyta > Magnoliopsida > Fabales > Fabaceae > Acacia > Acacia concinna. The sequence goes on along the minus strand of JBAGKO010172831.1, from coordinate 8,664 downwards.
AACAATTTACTGATTTTCAAGGGTTTTTGTTCACATAACCAGTTTTTTTTTTTATTTTCACTACATCATAAATTCTCTAAAATAATGTACTAATTTTTCCAAATCCCAATTCAGAACATTGAGGTCCTTATTTATATGATAATATTAGTTTTTGGTTAAAAACTCGATCCAGCCAAAAATTATGAGAATATTCAAAAATTCATAATAAATTCCTCAGATCTTAAAACATTATTCTGATCATGCCATACTATTCTGGACACCTCCATTATTTTTTGGGATTTTTTGGGATTTTTTTGGGCTTCCGAACCTGACCGTATTTCGACCTGAAATTTTACGAAATTTTTCCTCTTTACACAAAGGTCCTTCTTCATATTTCATTTCAATTGTTGAGATATTTTAGTCCTCTACAGATTAAGGCCCTTTACTCATCCAGAATACCTCATCTAGACCTTAAAAAATATCAGGATACGACACTTGGCCTAAAATACTCTTTTTTAACATACAAAAATTTTGGGATGTTACAGATGCATTGCATTTAGGGCACTTTTCTAATGTCACAGACTAATTTTGAAATAAAATGTTGTGATGCCCTATTTCCAACTGATCCTTATAGGTTAATTTGTAAAGACTTTGAACCACGCAACAAAAAATAAAGCAACTTCACAATTAACCTGATAAATTTAAATTTAAACAGAGGGTTTGATCCTGGAACATGAATGAATTTTTTGTAAAAAGAATTTGAGAATCAGCTTCAAAACAGATAATCTGTGGTTCAAACTCTTAATAATAACCCTTTTTTTTTTACTATCTATGATAGGGAGTAATAGAGTCTTTTTACTCTAACCATTTCATTTTGTTGTTCCTTTTCCATTTAATTCCTTACTATGTTATGGATTCGCCATGCATATGACCATAAAATACATTTAAGTTATATCCAGTAATTACAGAGCTAATTCGTTGTGCATATTGTAATTACTACCCCTACCTTTCATGATGTTACTACCATTAACCGGCTAACAATAAAGATAGCACTTACCTTAGGGTATCTGGGCATTGCAGTTCCTCCTTAGTGAGGAAATTACAACTTATCTACTCTAAATAAATATAATTACTGCTCTTACTTTATACAACCGTAGCTTTACAAGGCTAAGCAAAATATAAGTATACAATAGATGATATATAGACAACCAACTTTATTATTAATATTAGCTTCCCACCTTCTTAATTATCTGCGATATCAACTCCTTTGCCCTTCGATTTACTTCCCTTTACTATAAATTATTTATGAAATAGAGTGAGATTCACGAAAATCTCAGTAGTAACTATAATGTTAAACATAAAGATACAATATCACACAACATGTCAAACAATCATCGTAGAACAGAATTATCATAATAACATACGATGCAGAACACATAGTTCACACATCACCATAGCACTAGGTACATCACAAGGCAACGAATGATACATGTGCCATATCACACACCCCAGGCATCCACTCGTGCATCACACAACAAGACATTGCATGAGTGTCCACCCTTGCACTAACCTTTGGGCGACTACTCAGCATGCACACAGCAATCCATTGACATGAGCGTCCACCCTGGCACCAAGCCACGGCCCTACACACAACATATGTCAAATAATTCATGATGAATACAAAGACATGAAGTGAATCTTATAACAAATGATAGACGGAGTTACTACCTGGTGCACTTTCCTCCTATTATACCTTTACCAGACACCTTCTCTGCTGGTCGTCTCTTGTAGCTCAGGCGAATATCAATCCATATAATTCATAATTTCACATAGGATGGTCAATATCTATTCTAATATTAATAACATAAATATATTTATGTTATTTTTGACCCACTCAATACATCTTTATCCTTTTATCATGGTTGTCATTAATTAATCTCTTAATTTACATTTCCTAATCTTTGAGAGAGTTTGCCCCAATTTTCACTTAACTTAGAAAATCCATAACTCCCTCTAGGAAACTCCAATAAATGTGATTCCAAGTTCTATGTAATCCTCAATAAATCTCCTTTATAGGAAAATAGTTTATGGAACCACATTATACAATTAAGTCCAGAAAATGAGCTTTTATTTTTAACCATTCTCACTGAGTTTCTGACCTTTCATTGATTCTATTTCCTAACTTCCAAAAATTATAACTCTAGTTCTAGATATAAATTTGGCTTGTTCTTGGACTCATTTTAAATGTTAGTATTTCTACTAATTATTTCCCAAATTTCATAAGGAATGAAATTGGTTTACTCTATTTAAAAATTTCACAAAGTTCACATGTCAGAATTTCATCCTGACAGATTCATGCAACTTGAAAAATCCATATCTTGGCCTAAAAAGCTCCAAATGACCTGGTTTTAAGCTTACCTTAAAGCTCTATATGTCTATTAATAATTCATAAAATTTCATGGCTAACCAAGGTGATTTTCCCCTAATTTGAATCACTTCATTTTCGGCAGTCAACATCTTCTTCCAGAATTTATCTTTAAATTCATAAATTCATATCTCTTAATCTATAAGTCCCAAATGTATGATATAAGACTCTTTTTAGAGCTTGCTATGCCCTCTACTTTACTACCAATTTTCAGAAACAATGGGGATCATTAACCCTATCAAATCCTTACACAAAATAGAACACTCCTACTGAACCGAACATACAACAAGGTCCAACTGCACCTATTTGTACATTATTCATAGTTCTTTAATTTAGAATTCTTTTACAGAATCAAGATGGACATATATACACCCCATGAAGAAGACCGAAACACACACACATATATCCATCACCTCTGTTTTTCCCGTACTATCCTACACACCCATATACATATATGTATATTTCCATGGTTTCTGTTTCCTCTTCCTTAATACAAAACCGAGACACACATGCATACATACATGCATATATATATATATCCTTGTTTCTGTTTCGGCATGCAACATTGGGACCCGAAGAATATACATGCAAATCTCGAAATTATTTCTGTTCATACATGCATGCAGATTTGAGCTCTTAATTTCTACATGCAATGGGTATTGGAGTCGAAGAATGAAAGGGAAAGGATTTCAAAACTCACCTATCTCAATTTCTCGGTTTGCATGTAATGATCATCTTCTCTACCTCTCGGATTAAGCAACATGAAGCAATCATTTTTCGGCTCAAGCTCTCACGGTTTCAGCAACAGCAGAAAGGAGCGACGAAAACACCCTCACGGTTTCTCAATCTTACGACAGCAGCAGCGAATACTCACCCCTCACTCACGGCTTTCTCTTCCTCGCGATTCCTCTCTTTTTATCCGACTGAAGGGAAATGGAAGGGCTGAAGGAATGAAGAAGATACAAGGAGGTTTCCTCTCTTTCTCTTAGCTTTCGACAGACTAAGACAATGGGAGAAAACCAAAACTCTCCCTCTCGATCTCTCTCTTCCTCTGCTCCTTTATAAATTCTCGGTTCCAGCTGCAGTTGACAGAGCTCTCACTCTCGGTTTCTGTCTTTGTATCGAAGGAAATGATATAAATGGAGTGGGTGAATGAATAAGCAAATGAATAATGTGGCTGATGGTTAATAAGGGGAAAACCAAATTGCCTTATACTGTGAAATTGATGAATGAATAAAGTGAAATGGGTATTTTGACTTTAGCCGAATGAATAATAACAATGGTAAATGAAGGGTGACCGAATTGCATGAGTAAAATGGCTGTCATCACCTTCTTTCTCCAGCTGTCCATGTTGCCTATACTTTCTCGGTTTTCAGCAAAGAGATGAGATGGCCGAATGGATAATTAAAGAATCCATGCATGCCCCCTTGTCCACGTGGAGAGAATGTGGGTGAATGAAGCTCATGCATGCCTCACACTTGCCATGGGTTAGCTACGTGGAGGAAGAGAAAAAGTGAATAATTGGGTGTTTTTAATTCATGTGGGATAAAATTATTCATTAGGTCCTCCAATGTATTCCAATTTCTAACTTGATCCCTCTTTATTTGTCTAAAACAATCCCATATGCCTCAATCCCAATATAATTCATTGATTTTATATGTCTAATTATTTTTTCAAATAATTCCTCATCTATTTTTAGACCAAAATAGATCTCTAAATATTTTCCTTAAAGCATCTCAAGGAATTTTGCCCTTTTCAATTAAATAAATTTTTAACCTATTTGGAAAAATTCAACTATTCCCTTAAATTTTCCCATAAAATCATAAACTAATGATTTTATCATAACTTAAAGAGTTTCCCAAAATTTGGGATATTACAAATGCAATCGTTAGGGTATGCATGTAGCTTCTCATAACCCATACTAGTTGTAGAGAACAAAATTCACTCTGCCTCGTATGTCGTAGTAGGAAGTTCATTTTTTTTGGAAGGAAGTAATATAGTAAAATCAAAATCACTAATCCATATCACGCTTTAAAGTTGGTCAATTTTAGCATTGCTAGCAATCTTTTGTATATAGTACAACTAGCATATAATGGTTTCTCTGCAACATCTTTCAACAAATTATTTAGGACAATTATCAAGCACCCCTTCAACTAATTTTAGCATTTATTCAAGACTATTGCCATCATCACACATGCTTGGGTCAAACTTATTTGAGGTGTCATTCATGCTATGCACTCCATCCTTACATACATCATACATCTCACCATGCTTTATTTGTCATTTGTATGTTTCATAAATTCTTTGACACATTAAATGATCTAGTAAATCAAGTAGACTAATCCCCTTTCCAAATCAACAAGCTAGATAAGGACACCATTGAACACTAATTAGTTGACATATATTTTCGATCCATCTACAAACCTAGCTTCGACCTATTTTAAAAAAATTTTGTCTGTGGACTTGTTAGAAAGTTCTATAATCATTATAAGTTTGCTTAGGCATAGTGGAAGAGGGATCAGATTAACACAATTGGAAGTTGTATATAGGCAAGCCCATTGTGTAGGACTTGGAAAATGGAAAAAAAGTCTTCCTTCTATAGGTATATATATATATATGATATATCATTCGTGCTTGTTGTCTTCTTGTATGTTTTTTTTGTTTGATATATAAAAATTTACATTTTATCTGTTGGTTGTATATTCTTTATGGTTGTTATAATTGTTGTTTGTAGTTTTTGTCAATAGAATTCATCACAATAAAGATTGTAAACCTTGTGATTATGAAAATGATGACATTTCATGTATCCACTCAATTCGAATTCCATGGACAAAATTTTGCTTTCACGTATGTTAATTGAATCTTGTTTGCCATGCTTTTATTCTTGTCAAGGTTTTTTTTTGGATGCCCATCTTTGAAAGCGCTTCGATCCTTATTAAGTGTTGGATGGGAGTGTTAATTGTAATTTTATACCTGAAGTGTTGGAGATGTAGATGTGTGGTTTGTATCACAAATTATCCTTAGAGTTGAATGCAACAACCCTTGGATTGGATATTAAGTTTACTAATCTTAAGAATTTTGGTTCTTTTGAGACTTCAAATAGAATATGCATGGCTCTAACCTACCTTAGTTTTAGGGGATAAAGGTGGAGTATTTTATTTAATAAAGCTAGGTTTAACATGATTGATATACAAACTTGTGAATTTTATTTTGTATAGTTGAATTTGGTTGTGTGATGAAGTCTTTGTAGAAATAGAAATCAAAGTGAAGGACAACAATAAGGAGCTACTTGACTAGATGGAGTTACTAGTAATGAGTTGATGATTAATTCTCAAATTTAGAGTTATCAATCCTCACCCCATCACTAGTATTTCCACCTAGTTGGTTATTACTTCCTTATTATTGTCCTTCAATTTGGTTTCCTTCTCAGCCAAGCCCTCGCTACAATATCATATTCACACATATAAAATCTAATTTGCATACATCTATATTAACAATGCTATACTCAAGTTCATTAAATAATAATCTTCTCCTTTGTCACTTGAGGCTAGGATAAGGTAGAGCCATTTGGTATTTGAAGTCCAAAAGGATCAAAATGCATAAGTTTGATACCCTAACACCCAATCCATAGATAGTTGGATCATCCATCAATAGCATGCAGATGTTGTTTCTAAAATTACATCCACTAAATCCAACAATAAAAAATCATCTAATTCGTTTGGTTTTTATTTATTAGTTATAATTTTTTTCATGTTGATTGCATTTTTATTTTTAGGGTTGTGTGTAGATTTTATTTTGCATAATATAGATTGTAGATATAGTAATATCCAACAAGGATTCTGTGAAACAAAATAAATCGCACATTTTTTAAAAAATAATGCCAACATTTTAAATCGAGTATAAAATTACCTGACCTAAAGAGTAAGAATTTTGTTATTATAAATTGAAATTTTTTAACAACAATCATTTAACTAGCCGATCTTAAAAAGGAACTTTGAAGACCGGTTGTAAATTCGGTCTTAATAAGGATATACTTTTTAAATTGGTCTATACAAGACCGGACCTAAGCCCAGTTTAAAAAGCCAATTTTCAAATGTTTTTTAAAGTTTTTTTCCCTAGTAGTGAAGGGAAATATTTGTTTTAAAAACTTTCAAACAAAAATAACTTGTTCTTTATATGAAAGAGATTATTCCTTATAAAAAAACTGGAGGAAAAGAGTATAGTGACAATCGTTGAGTTATATCATAATTACTTCTCGACTAATCATTCCATATTTAATTAAGAATAATTAAAACCGCTCTAGCCAAATCCAATTACCTAATTAAACGTTGAATCGACTGGTCAACGTGAACTTTTACATCATTATTACTTTAATTTTCTTGTTCGTCTTCTCAGGTCCCTTTCTCACCTTTTAATTCATCAAGCTTGCCTGTATATAGGTGAATTGACATACCTCACTCATCTCTACAAGAAGAATTCAGTTACCCATACCAGACAAATTTGCAACTGAATTGGAAGGGGATTAATGTTAATTAGTTCATAATTTGAAATTCGACGAAGGAACCTATTAAGAGGAGATTTCGAGATGCTAATTCCAAAATTGGATTCAATGGCTATGTCAAGAGACAAGAAGCACATTTCGTGCTCATCATATGGTGTGCTTATCACCAATCTGGGCTATTTATGTAAATTTTGGACAGTCTAGATTTAATTTAAACCCTAAACAACATTCTGCATTTCTATAGAAGTTTTTAAAATGTCACATTTAAACCAATGGTGTGATGAAGGAGAGATTAAGAGGAACTTAAAGAAAAGAAGAGGCTCCTCACCTATTCTGCAGATAGCATGTCATTCGTGTACAACAAATAAGTAAAAACTTGCTGATTACACCATATTTTTACATGTTATTTCATAGTTAATATAAGAATTTTATCATGTTAATTGAGCCAAAAATGCATTATTTGTGATAAATTTGGATTGATGAGTGGATACATGAAAAATGTGAAAAGTAGATAAAATTGTCCAAATTTGTTAAGTATTTATGCAAACGATTTTCTATTGGACTTTTGATTCTACCTATTGAATAATTTTACATTGTAGGTATTTGAAGGAAAGAGAGAGAAACAAAATTAAATATATATATATATATATTGTATTTTAATTTCCTTAGTCAAAATTTGACTAAGGAAATTAGAACGCTGGAGTATTTGGAAGAAAAGTTACAGTTTCGTCGCAAAAGAGGACTAATATTAATCACGAGCAGCTGGATAATTAAAGGTTGGCGGCGCAAAAAAAGGAGATGAGCCAATCACGGAGGAAAAGATGGAGCTATGGATTTTCCTTTGAATAAAAAAAAAGACAAGCTGGGAGAGAGCAGCAGCGACGGATTTGGAGAGGGGTCTGGTTCGTGAGCACGAGGGAGGAGCAGACCGAAAATCTGGATCTGGCTGGAGGTCTAGTTCAAAGAGCCTGGGAGGTTGGAGCAAAGAGTGCACCACCACGAGACCATCACCTCTCTCACATTACCATCAGCCATAGCAAAACAGGATCACGAGTGCAGTGCATGAGGACTGCAGTGGCGCGGTCTGGTTCTGGCAGAGGAGAGGAGTCTGGTTAGAGAGAGAGAGAGAGCTGCGAGTTCTGGCTTTTGAAGGAGAGAGGGAGTGCAGTACCGTGACTCAGGCTCTCCTCCACCGTGACCTCCACCCAATAACCAGCCATCACCGTCCTCTCCTCTCTCTTGGCCAACTCTCACTGCAGATTCATCATCACCGTCGTCCTTCCATAACCACCAACGTGATCACTGCAACCACCACCCTTCTCTCTCTCACTCTGAATATCTTCAACCCACTACCGTCAGCCCACTGTCCAGAATCATCTCCACCGGCCAGACACTACCGTGAAACCGCAGACCCCCACCGAAAAAAACCAAACCACCATTTCCATTTCTTTTTCTCTCTCTCGCCGAACCATTCATCCGTCATCACCAATATTCATATCTTCATTCTCTCTCTCTCTACAGACCCTTTTTGATTTTCCAATATTACCCCATCCATTTTTTTATTTTAATTTTTAATAATATATTGGTTGTGTCAAGGAGGATCATGAGTGGCTAAATTCATATGAGTTCTTGGTGGTGAAGGAAGTGGCTAGAGTTTCAACAAGCTACAAAGGGGAGTCCAGTAATTTTTCATTTGCTCAATTTATGTATTACATGTTATTTGTTGAATTATTTCTGGACTGATACATGATTTTGAGAC
>JBAGKO010172652.1:0-17862 GCA_037177275.1 Acacia concinna | reverse complement strand
TGGTTTGCATCAAACCATGGTTTCCAACCATGATTTGGTAAAAAATGCCAAACACCCCAATCTATTTCAAAACCATGTTTTGACAAAAATCATGATTTGAAACCATAGTTTACAAATAGAGAAATTTTTTTGCTTTTTATTATGAAACCTAGGTTTGCGTAAGCCGAGATAAAACTCCTCTCACATACTTATCTCGGAATCCGTAAAAGCTATTCTTACCCAAACACTCACATTTTATCCAAACCTATATTTTAACAAAAGCTATTCTGAAAAATCTATTCTGGAAAATCTATTCTGCTCCAAAAGCTATTCTACAAAAGTCAATCCAAATGGGCCCTAAGACTTGCTCGAGCACAGTCAAATGATTGGACATTACTCAAGGGAAGCAGCTAGGTAGTAACCTTATCTTTCATATGTTATAAGAGGCACTATATGTCTTTAGATTTATTATGAATTGTCTGGCACATTCTAATTATGTGGGTTGATTACCCGGGGCATACTGCTCGGGTGGATGCTCAGGCCAATATAATGTTCTGTGATGCACAGGTGGATGCTTAGAGCCTATTATGTAACATACCAAATTGCCATCACCAAATATTCCTTGTAAATAGAGTAAATTAAATGAAATAAAATTGTGCATTTTGGAATAAGAAAGATGGCCCAAGTATTTTTCTAAATTCTAGAATTGGGGTTGTAGCAGTCTTGTTGCACATCACTTTTACCTAAGCTAATGATGTCCACAAATTATGAGTTTTTTCCAGTTTAAAAGTAGACATATCAAGCTTTAATTTGATATGTTTGTATGATTTGGATGTATATGTTAAGATATATGAATTTTTGAAATTTTTCAGTGAATCGCCAGTTTTAGGAGCAGTGTTCGTAAATGAATTTTATGGGAATATTTTGATTCCAATTTATCCAAGAAAATATTTTTCCCTAAAACTAGACTTAATAAGGGAGATTTGGACTTTAAAATCATCTCAATTGGATATTTGGGAAATTAGATGAGTTTTCAAATTTAGGTGAAAATTCTGTCAAAAAATATAAAAATTCAAAAAATGTAATGGCATGTTGGTAATTTCTTGCTCATTCAAGGATAAAGAGGGAAGAGTAAATATGATCTCAAGGGCAACATGGGGATGCCAAAATGAAGGGTCAAGATTGGCTCTTGAAAAAAGAAGATGACAATTACATATTTATATTTAAGAGGAGGTGGATTTAATTGAATTATCCAATGCAATTAATCACATGGAAGAAGACCTTTCAAGTCTTCATTCTTGGCCTCATTTATGGATAGCTTGTGCAGCCAAGAAGAGAGAGAGACCAAGAGAAAGAAAGAAGAGAGAGAGAAGAGAAAGAAAAGGAAGTGAACCAAGAAAAATAAGGTGACTTTAAGGGTAAATTTCATAGTTTCTTGCCTTGAATCTTCCAAGCACCACCTCTAATCTCTTGGACACTCTTGTATTCATGTGTAATAAGAAGAAAATTAAGAGAAACAAAGACAAAATGTTCATTTTTATTGAGCTAAATTAAGAAGACAAGAGGTAAATTCCAAAATCTTGTCTTATTTGTTGATTCTTGTTGAGTCGTGGTTGTAATTGTTGGTTGTGGTGGATATTGGCTGTTCTTTGCTGATTTGTAATTTGGGAAGCATGAACCCTAATGGGGAGGTGCTGCCCAGATTTCCATTGATTATATGGAATATGAATTAGATAGTTTAAACAAGTGAATTATGGTGTAGGAATGATGTTTCATGGAATGAAGTTTGGAAAATCAATTTTTCCCCTTTTGGCTTAATATTTCGGTCTGAATAGGGCAGTGGGAAGGAGTTGGAATTTGATGAATTTTATTCTTCCATTGTGTTTAAAATGAAAAATTGTGTAGGGTAAAGGTAAGAGCATGAAATTGGGAGCATTAGGATAGAAAATGACAATTTTGTCGAGATTTTGCCCAATTTTGGATCAATGTGGTTTCAGGAGGAAGGAGTTTGAATTCAACAATTCTAACACCAAAAATGGATTTAGGACATGAAATTGTCTAAGGATAGGATGGGTTATAATTTTTGGAATAGTGGAATTATATTGGGTATAAAAGGAAGAGTGATATCTTAAAGGCAGTTTCATAAATAGACGTTTTAGATGAGGTTAATGAATAATAAATCGCTAGATGCACTACGTCCTAAGTATTTAATAAATAGAGACTTATTGTTACACATATGGATTTGTAGGATATGATATTTTCCCGGGGAGGACCGAAAAGCCAATAGGACTATTAGAAGCGGAAAATACTGCACATAGTAACTCTGTCTTTCATAATGATTATGATATATTGTATGCATTGTATGCCATGCATGAGATTGAGAAGTAGGGACACCCAGGAGATAGTGTGACTCTTTGGGTCCATTGTTTGATTGAAACAGGCTAATACCTATGAGACAGTGTAATCATTTCTGGTTCACCATGAGACTGAAATAGTGTGACCATTTCTAGTTCACTATTGGCCTATGATGGGTGGACGCCCATGAGGCTGAGGCGGGGATGACTGAGAGACAGTATGACTGTTTACAGTCTGCCATGAGATATGAGACATGCATTACACCTTGCATTGTTATGATGATGATGACTTGAACATTGCATATGTTCTGATGATGATACTTATGACTGTGATATGATGATGTGGATAGTTGCTTTGCATGTTTAGTATGTTTTCAGTTCTTATGAATGACTGTCTGTTATTACTGAAATTCATTTGAATCTTACACTTTTCCTTCAAAATTTAATTTTTTCAGCTAGAGGTTGTGGATCCCTTAGCAAAGACATAGAGACCAGATACTGAAAATCTGGGTCCCAACTAGAGGACAATTTTTGTTTTGTTTAGTAATTTTAGTCTTGAACTTTGGAGATGATATACACATTTGTAAATATTCTAGGCTATTTTGTCTAATACACTTAATGTACTCAAGTTTGTATTGATATATCAATATTGTTTGATCTTATGTTCTTGCTCTTTATTGAACTGTGCTCAATTACTCTAATGATTGTTGAGACAGAAGAGGGGTTTGACATATTGCAAGTGTACACTTGGGGCCTTGTGATATACCTAACGCTATGGTGATATCTAAATTGCATGCTATGCACTAAATGTTCTTGTGATGATTTTGTTATGTGATAACTGTGTGGCATGTCTTGTAATGTTGTATCTATATAATTGGCTATCTGTTACTACTGAGATTCTTTTGAATCTCACTCTTTTTCATAAACAAATTTATAGTACAAAAAGGTAGCTTAAAGAGCGAGAAGGTAAATGTCGATAGCTAAAGGTTAGAGTAGAAAGACTTTAATTTTTTTGTTGGTTGTCTGTTTTGGAATATTTTGGATATTTTGGACATTTTGGACCTACAGTGTAAATAACTTGTAACCTCGATGATGGTATAGTAGTGGAATCGGTAAAGCAGATAGATTAGTAAATGGACGGTGATAAGACTAACTATATAGTTTAGTTAAATAATGCTTCCAATCACTAATGAAATTTAACTAAGGTACAGAAAATGAAAACTAAGCAAAGAATCACTGGCACATCCTGATAAAACAAAAGAAGAAGAAGAAGAGTAAAGCTGATAAGACTTAATGAGATAGTGAATGTTTATGAAATTCTTTGAGAAAAATTTTATTACTTTAGGGGGAAAAAAAGAAAATCCCTTCCAATCTTAGGTTCAATTCCTGAGATAGGTTTGGAATTTATATACTTTTTCTAAAGTTTGTTTAATTCAGGACTAGATCTTGAATTCATAAATGATTTCACTACTCTTTTACACTCATATGAAGCTATTGGACATAAGGTGTTACATAACCAACCCATGACAGGTTGCCTTTATTAATTATTCTATCTCCATGTGACATCACTAATAATAACCAAATATACTTAATTAATGCTAATAATACTAAGTCTCAATAATCAAAATAGCACATTTCACAAGGCTCATTTGTTGACATTTTATATTGAGGTTTGAGAATCGATCACCATTGGGCCTTGGTTAGAGTAAAAAAATGTAGAATATTGAGTAAAGTTAAAAAAAAGCTCTTAGTGCAAAAGTTTCTCTCTCTTGATTTCTATGCCAAGAATTTGTGTAATTATGGAAGATACATGTCAACATAACAAAACTCTGTCAGATCGGCCACCTGAGTCAGGAGATGATGAAAGTAATAAGAAGAAAACAAAGGAGATCCCATTAGCGATTATGGATGATAGGATGGAAGAGAAGGAACAAGAGGAACTGGAAAGCACAATGTAGAGATAGAAACGTGAAGATATGAGAAGAGTAAAGATGCCAAGAGTCAAGAATAGAGAAATGTTTCATCTCACAAACAATTGCTACTTGTCTTTAATGGTATGGCAAATGACGGCTATTCCATGGAGATAGACAAGCTGATGTTCGATGAAGATGAAATTACTTGGAAGATGCTAGAACCGAGAACAGAAATTCAGAGGCTTAAATAGATCTATCCAGTGGTTCCAATATCTCAAAAATAGTATAATGAGTGGTGCAAACCTTGGAACTTCTCTCTAGTCATTGTTGTGTTGGGAAAGAGATTCAATTTATATATGTTGAAGACGCATCCTAGTAAACTTTGGGGAATATTTGATTTTGAATTAATTGACATACCAAAAAATTATTTTATTGTTAGGTTCACAAATCGGGAATACTGGAAATCTTATTATAGGAATGTGCTATTTGATGGACCATGGGTCATATTCCAATATTGCATTCTTATTGAACCTTGTATTTTCATCCCCATAAGAATCAGTTGGGTAGGATAGTTTCATGTGTTCACATTCCAGAAATCCGTATGCATTGCTACAATAAGCATTGCATTCAATGCATAGGAGAAATAATTAGGAGACCTCTTAAGGTAGATATGAACACCTTGACAGGGGCAGCAACTAGAAATGATAAAGTATAGAGAGGCAGATATGCAAGGTTATGCGTTGAACTAGACTTACAAAAAGAAGTTGGTACCTTAAATCATAGCAGCATAGGAGATCTTCAACAGTGAATATGAAGGGTTGAAGCTCATTTGCTTTGATTGTGGTAGATATGGCCATTGGAAGGAATCCTGTTAATGGATTGCTAGAGTAGACTAATCATAAGGAAAAATTGAGGGAAAATCAACTTAAAAGGGCTCACCGAGGCAATACCGGTAAATAGAGTTATGGTGAATTCAAATCCTTTTGGACCTTAGATGTTCATGTCCAGATTTGGTAAACCATGTGGATCGTGGTGGGAGGAATAGAAGATGAAGTCATATGGGTCAAGATCACATCAAAAGGTTGGCGAAAAAGAAGATGTTCCTGGCAAAGGATCATTGTTTGGTATCTTGAAGATGGTGAATGAAGAAGAATTAGAGATGAGTAAATTTTGGAATGAAATGGAAATAGGTGTTAAGGTTCCTGACAAAAGAAAAACAATAATTAATGAGGCAATAGAGAAGTTGACGTCAATGATAATGGAGAAGGGGGAGACTAGTTCAAAGCATGGTATTGACATAAATCACAATAAGGGAAGTAAGAAAAGTGAAACTCAAGGCAAATATAGTATTTGGTTGAATTTAATAAAAAAGAATAAGCCCACAATGGGCTTTAGAATTAAGGAAAAAAGTGACAGTATTGTCACAAGGGACAAACCCAAATGGGAAGGCTAAGAACAAAAACAATAGACAAAGGACACTTAATGTAGTGAGTGGAAATTTAGGGACAATGGCCTAACATATCAAAAGGAAGGGTGAGGCAGAACCTAAACAAGCCTTAGGTAAATTTCACAATGACAAAGGAAGAGAGAAAAATGAACAAAATGTGATGATATCCCTAAAGTTTGGACAAAACCAACCAAGAATAAGAGAAAGATCACCTTGGAAGAAACCACTGGGCCTTGTATCAATGTCTAGTAAGGGAGGAGACTTTAGATTGCAAATAATAAGGAGGGAAGAAGAAGAGATGCCAGGCTGGTACAATGAAGATCACCTTGATGAATTTGATGTGGAGTCGAAAACTTTGGTGGACAGGTAGGTGTTGTTCCTTATCTTATTGAATTTTCCTTATGATTTGTGCAATATGGAATTGTAGGGGAGCCAGTGGATGGACTTTCCCTATTCTGATTAAAGACATAGTATTGAATGCAAAACCGGACCGAACCGACAGGTTTAGACCAAAAACAGGTGAACCAGTCAGAAGTTTAGTCTGATTTGTTGTTTTTTGTAGGGTTGGATCGGACCAGTCTAACCTAGTCCAACCCAGGGGTGAACTAGACCGGTCCAGCGATTGAACCTATTCACCCTTTCTTTTATTAAAAAAAATTATTTCCTTTAGAATTTTATACTAATAAACCTAAAATCTTGACTTTCTTACTGATTTAGCCCCAAATTAGTTATTCGATTTGACCCACTGACTCTTGACCTAGTGTCTCAACCGGTTCAGTGATCGGCCCAGTTTTTAATACCTTGGGACATAGTCAAGAAAATAATGTGGATATTTTGTGTTTAAATGAGCCCAAAATCAGTGGTAATCGAGCTAATGACATGGTTAGGAAATTTGGCTTTAATAATTGGATTAGAATTGAAGCTACTAGTTTTGTTGGAGTAATTTGCCTATTTTGGAATGAATAGGAATTTGAAATTGATCAAATTACCTCAACAACTCAGTTATTTTCATTGTAAAATTAAAAATATAAATAAAGGAGTTAATTTTGTGGTAACTTTTGTGTGCAAAGAACATATTACAAGAAAAGAATCCCTATATGAGAATCTTTGGTTGAGATATCAAAGTATAGAGATGAGAAGTGGATTGTGATGAGTGATTTTAATGCCTACAAAGATTCCTGTAACAAAGAAGGGGGTGTTGCACCACATAGTATATCAATAAGACACTTTGAGGAAACCATTTCTGAAGTGAATTTATTAGAAATTCAAAATCAGTAAGACAAGTTCACTTAGGAAAAGGAGGGAATTAGAGATAAAATTAGCTAGGTCTTATGTAATATAGCTTGGGAAATGGCTTTCCCTCAAACTCACATTCATTATGACTTGAAGTATGAATATGATCATAAAGCAAACTACTAGGAAGGAGAAGGTTCCAAGTCCAGGTAGCATGGCAACTTGAAGAGGGTTTTGACAATCTGGTTCATGAAGGACAAAAATTCAAGTCAAAGCCTTGAAGAATTCTAGGAGATTGCAGAGTATTGGAATAAGAATCGGGAGTATTCCAAAAATAAAAACAAAGTAACAAAATGACTAGAGGCAATTCAAAGGACTAATAAGAATGGAATTCCATTTGGGTGATTTAAATTAGAAAAGAAACTATGGGGAAAGTACAATAGGCTTCTAATCCAAGAACAACTGTTATGATTTAAGAAGTCAAAGTATAGGTGGCTCTGAGGAGACCAAAACACACGTTTCTTCCATGCTTCTATAATTGTTAAGTGAAAGAAAAGGAGAATTACATCTCTCTAGGATGAAAATGGGACTTGGGTTCAGGATAGAGATGAGCTTGGAAGTATGGCTAATAGATTCTATAAAAGCCTATATACCAAAGACGAGGATGTAGACTACATAATAGATGACATAAATGACTTTCCTACTCTACAGGAGAGCCAGTTGGAAATGCTTTGTAAAGTGGTCAATAATATTTAGAAAAACAAATGCAGCCTTTGGAATGGGAGCGTTTACAGCTCTAGGATCGGATGACATTCAGGCTTACTTCCACACAGTGGACCAAGTTTGGGAGATACATTTATGAGATAGTGGAAAAAGTATTTGAGGATCCTGAGAGTATGAAAATGATGAGCAAAACTAACATAGTCTTAATCCCTAAGGTGGGTAACCCAACAACAATCAAGGACATGGGGCCTATTTCTCTATGCAATATAAGTTTCAAAATAATTACTAAGTTGATTGCAAATAGGCTCAAAAAAGTCATGAATATCTTGATTGGTCAAGAGCAATGTAGCTTCATTGAGACAAGATCAAGTTGTGATAACATCATTATTGCTCAAAAAGATATTTATCTCATGAGATCCAAGCCTGGTAGGAGAGGCTATGTAGCAGACATGGAAAAAGCTTATGATAGATTAGATTGGGGGTATTTGGAATAGACTCTAAAAATGATTGGAATTAAAGAGAATTTTCTTTGGGATATAATGGAAAGTCTTTATTCTACAATTATGAAGATTTTATGGGAAGGTTCAGATGGTCTAAATTTTAATCATTCCAGAGGAGTACCAAGGAGACCCTCTTAATCCTTATCTCTTTGTCATGAGAGATTAAGTCACATGATCAGATTGGAATGTGGGATTGGTAGATGGAAACCTCTCTAGTTTAAAAATTTAGGTCTGTGTATCTCACATCTTTTCTTCATAGATGACCTCCTATTGTTTGCAAAAGCTTCTAAAAGATAAATGAGGATATTGAGAGAAGTAATGAGCAAATTCTATACCTTTTCATACCATAAAATACATTTCGATAAATTCAAACCTTTTTTTCTCAAGAAATGTGAATTTTAATAGAGCTCAAAATTAAATTCAGGACTTGCGTATTGGTCTGACGACAGTTCATAAAATGGTGACAAGAGAAACATATGTGCATGTAACTAGGAAAGTTAGAACTAGGTTATCCTTGTGGAATGGAGGACTTTAGAATATTGGTAGGAAGAGCTATTCTCATTAAAGCAATGATAGCATCTCTTCTTGCTTATCAAATGCAAGCAACATTACTCCCAAAAGATCTTCTTTAAGAGATTGAGACGGTGAGCCGATCCTTCTTATGGAGTAAAAATATCAATGTGAGAAAGATACATTTAATCTCTTGGGAGAAGATAAGGAGGAGTAAGGAAAATGGAGGTTTGGGTGTAAAAGATTTAGAGATTCAAAATAAAGCATTTATTATGAAGCTGTGTTAGAACTTGGTGATGAGACCGAAGGCATACAAATGTGGGGAAACTCTTCTACCTTTAGTTGAAAAAACTAGGCTAAGCTCTCCGACTTGGAAAGCTATTTCATTAATCTGGGATCATTTCATGAAGGGTTAAGACTTATGGTTAGGATGTTTGATTTTAGTGGGACCTATGGACACATTTTGTTTATCTACTAATTGATATGGTGACTCAAAATATAGATCCGGTGACAATAGAGGTACGGGTGGCTTAGTTTACTCTAACAAGTGGAGGTGGGATGTGGACAAATGGAAAAAGTTCTTCCCCACAGTAATTGTCATTGAGTTGATGAAAACTCCCCCAATATGCAATGAAGGATCGGATACAATATGTTGGAAGGAATCACAAGATGGTGTCTTCTCGGTTAAATTTGCTTATAAATTCTTGATAAAGTCTCAAAATCGGGTGGTAGGACTGTTCTGGCAATGGTTTTGGTGCTTGCCAGTGCCTGAAAAGATCAAATATTTTATGTGGCAAGTTAGCCACGAGAGATTGATAACTAATTCACTTAGAGCTAAAAGAGGGCTATCAACCTCTATACTGCTTAGAGCGAGAAATTGATAACTAACTCCTTTTAAGTGTGAGTGTGAGGAGAGTGTGATTAATAATTTGAGAGATTGCGTTAGAGCGAGAAAAGTATGGAAAGAATTTATTAATACTAACTCATATAATGCTTTTTTCTCTCTTCAGCTACAGGAATGGTTACATTGGAATTCAACAAATCATCTAGGGTTGGAAAGGTTCTCATAGTGGCCTTAGTCAAAGATCTTTGCACATATTTACTAGATGATATGGAATTCTAGATGTAGATAGACCTTTGAGTCCAAAACAATCACAACTTGATAAGGTTTTCATTAGTGCATGTACCACATGTTGGAAGAAATATCAAATGGTCAACTCATCAACCATATATTCTAGGGAGGGTGGGTTTAGAGACACAGTGGCAACCTCTAGAGTTGGGAACAATGAGAATGAATGTTGACGCATCAGTTCGAGACCATAATAGTATGGCATGCAGAGGCCTAATCAAGGATGATTGTGGGAGGTGGATAATGAGATTCCAAAGAAAGCTGGGGACTACTTCAGTAACATAAGTAAAAGTACTAGCGATCAAGCCTGGATTGGAGGTATGCCAACACTTACAAATTCGTAATATACAAGTCTACTCAAATTCACTTGAAGTAGTTAACATTCTACTTAGAGAGAGTGGGATCAAACATATTATGAGGGAGACAACTGACCACGAGGCAGCTTCTATATGCTAATTGGAATGTAGAGATAATTCATGTAAATAGGGAAACCTTAAGATGTGCAGATATCATGGCAAGGGAGGCTCAGGATAGCAACAACCACATAAGGTTGTTAAGGGAAATTCCAGCTACATGCAAGGAAAGTTATCTGGCAAACAAAGCCCTAGTGGAAGAGTCATACTCTCATAATTGATAGGGTAGTAATTAACTCAAGCTTGCCGTGATTAAGCTTTACTTTTGTAACTCAAAAAACAAAAATGTAGTCACGAAATAAATATAATAATGCAATTTAAATTTTATATTGAGATCCGATATCCATTGAGCCTTGGTCACAACTAAAAAAATATTGTCACAAAAGAAATATAATAATGCAAGTGGCTAGTAATCCTAGTATGACCAAAAGAAAAAAAATTGCAAGCGGCATGGAAAGGGTTGCAAAATAGAAAACACGTGATAACAAATAGTGAGTTCAGGGAGAGTAGTGGTGAATCAGTGATTTAATATTCATCTTATATAAAATTTAACTTGATTTGTTGTAGGAAACAATAGTTTCATACGATGCAAAATTGGAAGCATAATTTAGATATAACTTTTCAGGATACATGGAATGTATTAGATTTTTTTTTTCATTTTCAGAAGTTTATTATTATGTTAGGATTTAGTCCTCTTGCTCTTGTTTCTATGCAGTGATGTCCTTATTTAGTTGCAAGGTTTTAATATGTAACATCATATGATATTTTAATAAAATTTGATCTTAAAAAAGAAAGAAAGAAAAAGAAACAATCTTTAATAATACACCCCCTTCTCTCCTCCTTCAAATCAAACACCTTCAAACAATTCTTGTGTCTTTTTGAAAGAACAATAAGAAATTCTTGTTTTCATAACCACAAAAATTAACAAGAAACTTTCAAGATATAGGAAGCCAAGCCATATCAATATCAGCAATCATATATGAAATATAGAAAATATAAAGATATGCACTGTTCATAAATTGTAGAAAATACAATAAATTTCATTTTCCAAGTACATATACATTCGGGAAACCCACTATGACATTTACAGTTTCAGAAAATTGTAAAGTTTCTATAAATAAATGGAATTTAATATTAAAATATTGTGCATATACATACTAACCTGACAATATAAATCAAAATCTTCAAATATGCTTCACGTGATGATCCACCAAGATCTAATAAAAAAATAAATAAAAAGATAAAAAATGTTTAAGTGACAATATATATGCGCACACAAGAAGATGCAAACGTAATTGGTAAGTGTGATGGAGTACATATACTTAACTTCTAATGGATTGTTTGGCACGGGGAAGGGAAAAGATTTTACGATGGATTTAAAAAGAAATAGAGCAGTTTAATTTAAAGTTTATAATTAATTTTCTTACTATTTTACCTTACATTTTGTTTTTGTCAAAATTTTATAGCCCCAGTTCCAATTTTTTAAAGGGTTAAGGTGCAAAAATGCATATATGATTATTCCTTAAGAGCGTCCAACAACAAGTGCTTTTTTAAATGTAAAAGTAGACATGTGATTATAAAATAGGAGCAAAAGTATATATGTGATTTTAAAATAGGAACAAAAGTCACATTTGCCTTTAAAGTCAAAATGTTGACCGTTAAATATAATTTTTTTAACTAATATTGATGACTTGGATGATGATTTGGCTTTAATTTATAATTTTGGAGGTTAGAAATCCTCAAATTATCTTGTATGGTGACACATTGGGTGAAAAATCTAAAGGTGCTTTGATCTAAAAGTAAGAAATGAGGAAATAAAACTAGGGGCTGTTAATGGGCGGTGAATTCAAAAGTACTTTGAACTGAAAATTAGAAAGGTGGAAGTAAAATCGTGGGTAATTAGTGGAATAGCCAGTCACTATTTGGAAATTCCTGGCTTCCAAAATTATAAATTAAAGCCAAGTTATCATCTAGATGATCAGTATTAGTCAAAAAACTTATATTTAACGATTAACATTTTGACTTTAACGGCAAATGTGACTTTTGTTCCTATTTTATAATTACATGTGTACTTTTACACACACAAAAAAAAAACACTTGCTACTGAGCGCTCCTTAAAAATAATCACATATGTATTTTTGCACCTTGACCCCTTTTTAAATCCAACACACAAAATTTTTCCTTTTTCCTCTCCCTTCCAAATTGACTAAACAGAAGACATTTATAAAAGCTACGACTGCAATGCTTTTAATATGAAAGCATCTTGAATTTTTTTTCCATTTTTTGACTGTTATTTTTGTCTTTTTTAAAAAGGAACTATGAGAAGAAAAACGATAGAGCGGAAAATTAAATGAGGACTATAAATTAATATGAAATAGAAGCCTACAAAATATATACCAGGAAGGAAACATATTGGATGTTGGGCCTTCCCAATTTTATTCTAGAATTGTTTTTTTTTTATGGTTAGATTATATTCTATATAAACTATGTGACGTACGTTTTGATATATATATATATATATATTATGGTTTAACAATGAATTATTTTCAATTTTTTTGTCATTTTTAAAAGATTTAATACTTTGACTAAAAGATAAATGACACACTTTCAGAGTATTAAATTTTTAAAAAATCATAAAAAATTAAAAACAATTTCATTTTTAACCTATAGAATATTAAAATGTTACTCCGTGTTTTATGTAGAATAGAATCCGAAAAAGAGACTAGAAAAAAAAATTGAAAATGCTCCCCCCCCCCCCCCAGTGTGTAGCAGAGAATATGCATGAGGCACCCCATCCAAAAAAATAATTTAGACACGCTTAATAAAAAAATATTTATACACAATGTTTTGTAGTGTTTTCTATATGAGGAAAGATAAGAAGAACAACAAACAAAAATTAATAGAAATGAGAGTAACAAAATTTGAATAAAAAAAATTAAGCATGAAAAATGAAAAAAGGTTTCTTCAATGAAGGATAACAACAACTAATTAAAAACTCTTTTAATAAATAGAGAAATGAAAAATCAAAGGAATGATATATGGCACTGGCAAGAAGACACAAGGAGGAAATCGAACACATACAAACTGGTTTGAAGAAGCAAAACAATTTTTCATTCTCTTTTTATCAGAGTACGAATTCTTACCTTCAAAAGATTTCTATCGGTTGCTGTTGCAATTCCTTTGTCATAAAAGCCTCTTCTTGGGCCCCCCGGTTTTTGCCTTTTGTTTTTTGTTTTTAAAACAAAATGAACTATGAAAACAACAAATAGGTAGAAAGATTTGAACACAACCTTTTTTTGTTTTGTTTTTGTTTTCTCTAAACAAGGAGAACGACCACGATGATCAACGGAGAAGAGAGAAGAATAATAATTCAATACCAGAAAGAAGGAGAACACAACCTTTTTTTTTTTTTAAGAAAATGAACAGTCAGAAAGAAGATATTGAACACAATTTTTTTTTGTTTTCTCTAAAAAGGAAGGAGAAGAACAAGGATGATCAAGAGAGATGATAGTAAAATAATAATTCAAATACCAGAAAGAAGGAAAACACAACTTTTTTTGTTTTCTCTAAACAAGAAGGAGAAGAGCAACCACGATGAACAGATATGAGAGTAAAATAACAATCAAATTAATGCCAGCAAGAAAATAAAGCTTGAAAAAAACACAGGTTGCTTCAATAGACAAACTCAAAAAAAGAAGCCAAACTCTAAATCTTTTTTTTACCCCCTTTTCAAAAGAACAAGAACACCCCAAGCTTTCTGTGAATTGAAGAGAGAAATGATTGAGAGAACGCAAGAAGAGCACTGAGATTGTAGAGAGATGAAGCAGAATCTGGCTTGTGTGGACAATGGTAGGGAGTAGTTGGCATAAATGGAGTAATTAGCCCAAGTTGATTCTTACATTATTTGTTTGTTTGTTTTTGACTTTGTTTTCTTGTGTTTCATTAATTGATCTTTTGTGTAACCAACACATGACAGGCCACCTTTATTAATTATTCTATCTCCATGTGACATCGCTAATAATGACAGAATATACTTAATTAGTGATAATAATACCAAGTTTCAATAATCAAAATAGCACATTTCACACGGCTCATTTGTTTACATTTTATGTTGAGGTTTGAGAACCGATCACCATTGGACCTTGGTCAGAATAAAAAAAAAAAGCATAGTCACGAAATAAATATAATAATGCAATTTACATTTTATATTGAGATCCGATAACCATTCGGCCTTGATCACAATTAAAAAAAATATATAATAAAAAAATAATGCAAGTGGCAGCTTGTATATGATGATGATGATGCAAGTGGCATGAAAAGGGTTGCAAAATAGAAAACACGTTATACCAAATAGTGAGTTCAAGGAGAGTAGTGGTGAGTCAGTGATTTAGTATTCCTCTTTTCTTATCTATAAGATAGGAAGAATATTTATTTATATCCTATTTATAAGCTAAGTCATATCATTAAATTTTTTATATGAAATTACAATTTTACTCTTTATTTATTATTTTGTTGACTTTGTTTTTAGAAAAAATATTATGAAAATAGTAAAAAGACAATTTAGTGCAGTAAAATCTAAAAATTCTAGATCAGTTCTTGGTAGGAATATGAAATTTTTGGAATCTTAAAAATCTTGTGAAATTACGTAAATGCCATGGATTTTCACAACTTGAGTATCCATTTTCACAATTCCATAGGTATTTAGATAATATGGATTCAAGTTGTGAAAAGTCAGGGCAATTGGGTAATTTTATAAGATTTTTAAGATTCCAAAAATTATAGATTCTTACTAAGGACTAATATGAGATTTTCATATTTCATAGCATTGAATTGTCTTTTTACCATTTCCATAGTGTTTTTCTTGAATTTTCCCTTGTTTTTATACTTATATTAAGTTGTTAAATTTTAAGGTAAAAATTAATAGGGTTTAAAGTTTTACTTTGTCAACATGAAACATGTTCAAAGTAACTTATACTCCTTTGGTCCTATATATAGGGTAGAGAAAGAATATATTGTTTGTCCTATTTATAAGGCACCTCATTAAAGTTTCGATGTAAATGTATAATTTTACCTTTAACTAATTATTGTATTGATTAACGTTATTTTCATATAGTATTATGTATATTAAATAAGGGTAGAGTTGGAAAATGATTGAATTTCATGGAAAAGTTAATAAAATTTAAGATTTTTCTTTGTCCATGTGAAAAATATTGGAAGTGCCTTATATATAGAAGATATATAGAATTAGAAGAGTATTACTCAAAGCACATGGGATCTCAATTGAAAAAAAAATAAATCCTCCAGTTGCTATGATAATCCCAACAAACTATGTGTAAATTAAATTAAGTCAATAAACAACTTTGGTAAATTTTGCATTTCACTTTATGTATAATTTCCCACATCCATTCCAAATTTCATAATTCCAGGGTATTTGTACATCCATGTAGAAGTTTTAATCAATTTTTGTCATTCTTTTATTTTGCATCATATCTTTATTAGAATTTTATAATTCTACTTCTCTAATATTTTAAAATTTAACTCATAAAAATTTTCTATCTCCTCCCTTTCTATCCATTTTCCTCCTACCAAATGGACCCTAAAGATGTGTTAGAGGCTTCCAAAAATTAAACTTTTCAATAATCTCCTTGCAGTAATGATGATTGAGTTAGAAAGTAGTACATTTCACATCACAAGGCTCGTCACTTTACATTTTATATCCAGTATTATTTAGGCCTTGGTCACATCTAAAAATGTACTTACAAAATAAATGCTAGTTGGCAAGAAAAGGATAGGAATTAAAAATAGAAAATGTTATAGTCAGTTGACAGATATCAAGGATATTACACTACAAAATAAAAAATATTTTGCAGCGTTTTCTTTGTAGCGGTTACAAAGTAAAACATTTGTAGCGGTTTTAATGAAAACTGCTACAAATTTGCTGCATGGTAAATATTTGTAGCGGCTTTTATTAAAAACCGCTACAAATAATGGTGCCATGTGGCACGAAGCTGGCGTGACATTTGTGACGGTGTCTTTGTAGTGGTTTTGTCTAAAAACCGTTACAAAATGCGAACCGTCATGAACTTTGTAGTGGTTTTTCATAACCTCTACAAATTATATGCGAAATATGAGGAGCCTTTGTAGTTTTTAGCGGTTACTATAGCGATTTTAAAACCGCTACAAATTTAGCTCATTTTGGCCTATAAATACCCCTCACAAGTACATTTTAACGATTCGCCAATTTCTATATCCCAAAGTGGCTTTAGAGAATTTATACAGTTCTAAGACGTTGCCCAAACCCATTCACATCTACTTCAGTCGGGTTAGTTTTCATATTTCATTTCTTTTCTTTTCTTTACTTTATTTTCTTTTTAAATATATTTATCACAAAATTTATTTGTTATTTATATTTTTTTTGTGCATGGTAATTTTTTTATTTTATTATAATAATATGTGTATTTTATTTGTTTAGTTTGTATTGTATTTGAATTTATTTTTTTTATATATTTCATTTGTTCTTCTATTTTTATTTGTTTTTCTTAATCTTTGTTATAATTGTAGTTCATTTATTTATAATTTGAGTTGTTATACTGTATTTGTTTTTTTACTGATGTTTTCTTTATTTTTGTTATAATTATTTATTTTTTATAATTAATCTATTTTTTTTCCATGTATTTTTTTTATTTTGTTGATTTTTTTATTTATATTATAATTTGAATTTAATATGTTTTGATTATAATTTAATTTTTAAAAAAGTATTCCATTTTGTTGTTTGCTATGTGTTTTGAATTTTTGATAAAGTTACGGTATTATTTGATTTCATTATGATTTAATTTGTATTATTTTATTTAATTTATTTAATATATTATTTCTTTGAATTTTTTTATAAATTTATTTTCATTTCGTTTATTGATATTGTAGTTTGTGACGGATACATATTTAATATTTATTATTTGAAAACTTTTGTGATAATTATAATTGTATTCCATTTATTTATAAGTTAAGTTGTTATATTTAATTTCTTGTTTTTATTTTTAAATTTTTAGTATGATTATATTTTAATTTATTTTGATTATAATTTAATGTGTTATATAGTATTACAAATTTTGGTTATTTTATTTAGGTTACTATGTGTTTTAAATTTTTGTTATAATTTTACTTTTATTTCATTTCTTTATAATGTAATATGTGACGGATACATATTTAATTTTTTTTTAAATTATTGATTTTGATATAATAATAATTTTAATTGATGTATTTAGTTATAAATTTTCTAGAGTTTATTTCATTTCTATTTTTATTCTTTATTTTTTTAATAATTTTTTTTCATTTTATTTCAGATATCAGTATGTCTACACAGCGGGCAGTGAAGGAGCCGATAGTCGACGAGGACGACAACAATGGCAGGGGAGGACAACCTCCGAGACCCCCTGTGCTCCCAATTACGCCTATAGGTGAGGTGATCAAACCATATTTTTATAAGATATTTCTTACCATAATTAGACAATTAATCATAAATCTTGGACTTAATTCCATTTATTGTGAGTAACTGTGATTAATTGTATTTGTAATAAATTAAGCTTAAAAACATAAAAAGTAATCATATATTTTGTGATTGATCTTAATTGATTTATTTTTGGAAGTTAAGGTATTACAGATTT
>JBAGKO010172645.1:0-17863 GCA_037177275.1 Acacia concinna | reverse complement strand
ATTTAGTTTAATATTTATTTATTTATTTATTTTTGTTAATAAACAAATAGGTTTCTCAGGAAATTGAAAACTTACGTCAGGAATAAGACATGGCCAGAAGATTCTATAGCTGAAGATTATTTAGGGGATGAGGTCCTCTACTTTTGTTCACGATACTTTGATGACATGGAGACATCTTTCAACCGACCGCCTCGTGTAGACGATTGTCTTGAACCTGACTCAGTTCATGTTGCTTTGTCAATACCCCACTTTGACAAACGAGTTGGGGGGTTGAACTTTTCAAGCTTACTACTACTGAAAAGTTACAGGCACACAGACATGTCTTGATTAACTGTATTAAGATCAAACCCTACCTTAGGTAAGAATTGAATCACTAAATCTTGCCTTATGTACTAGTTACATCTCTTGAACGTCATTGTCGCTTACACAATCATAACTTGTAGGAAATTCAAAAGCCATGTAAAGCGGCAACTCAGGGTCCGTACACAGACTTCTTCCAAAGTTGACAAAAAGGTTCACAAAGAATTTTCAAGTTGGTTCATTCACCAGATCCTCAATGATTCTACCCTACACTCAGCCAATTTTAGAGTCCTCGCTATGGGTCCGCTTGAACATGCAACAATAATTACTACGTACAATGTGAACGGATTCAAGTTTTGTACGGTTTCACGGGATTAGAGTTTGCTAACCCAAAACTCAAGTGTTTATGGTATCTTCGGCACATGGAGTTATGTGAGTACTAGTGACGGCGACATGCAGTTTGGAGGCATCTCTTATTACGGCAGGCTTGTTGATGCCATCAAAGTAAATTACCAGGGTCGTTTCGCAGTCACACTCTTCAAGTGTCTGTGGGCTGATACCACAACTTCACGGGGTCTAAAGACTGACGAATTGAGCATAACTTTAGTAAATTTCTCCCGACTAATTCACATTGGGTAGTTAGGAGACGATGAACCATTTATTCTTGCATCCGAGGCCTAACAGGTTTATTATGTCGAGGATGAGAGGCATAAATATTGAAATATGGTGATTCACTTAAAGCCTAGGGACCTTTACGACATGGGTGATAGTGATAACATTACCTACGAGAGTAACCCATTCGAACCTGACTGCTTTGACAACTTCTTCTCGGACGGCGATGACACTTTACCTCTAGTTACATGCGTTCTCATTACTTAGAAATTATCACAAATTAAATTAAATTTACATTTATTTCAATCATATGTATTATTTAGCCCTAACAATTTTTAAACCCATTTTTCTACAGGGATGACGAAGAATAGTATTTTACAAATATACGCAATTGTAAAAAGTCCTCACATTTTTTAACCAATTGACTTTTTAAAAAAACATTTGTAGGAGTATTAAAAATATATTTCTCTTAAATTATGAATGAATAAGTCATAACATTTTGAAACCAACCAAATTGAGTCAAAAAAATTTGTGGATTGAGAAAACACATTGTTAATAATCATAAACAAGTCATATTATTTTTCAAAGGAAAAATATAACTGCTACAAAAGTCTCGCTGATACCTATAAATACCCCTCACTCCAACTTCTTTTCTCACTCCATTCTTACTTCACTCTCTTCTCCTTTCTCCTTCTTCACCCTATTCTTTTTTTGTTTTATCAATTTTTATTCTACAATATCTCGATAGTCTCAACTAATATTTCTATCTGTAAGAATTTTGTTTCCACTTTATATATGATATTTGTTCATTTGTTTTTATGAGCTACTGATATTTTTCCTTTATATTTTTCAGGGCCTATTAACTTCACCTCTTATCTCCTTTTTTGTTCTTAAAAAAGTATTATCTCCTTATTTCATCTCCTTATACTCTTCTAACAATTAATTTCTATATTAATTAGAACAAATTAAAATTATTTACATTCTGATAATAATTTTTATAACTGTCAAAGTTAAATTTATATCATTTTAAATATATTAAGATTTTTTAATCACATCAAATTCATTATTAAACACAAAATTAAAATATTATATTTATCTTAGTGGGCAAAAAATTTAAATATTTTTTTTCTTCTGTCCTCTTACCGCTACAAAATATTATTTTGATGCCCTTTCCCCCGCCTTTTTTTTAAAAAAAAATCATATGTTAGTAGTGGTTTTCTATAAAAACCGCTACAAATCTTACGTTTTAACCGCTACAAATATGTGTTTTTTTTGTAGTGTAAAGAGTTTCCCAAATTTGGGATATTACACTATATAATATTATATCCATAGGCTTTTAAACGTCCGTTAGTGAATATTAAAAAAGTTAACTTATAATGTAAAATTCTTCCATACTTCATGACAATAAGCTAGATATGTTTTATAACTAATAGCATTGCAAATTAGCATCAGAAGAATTTAAAAGGATTTAAGTGAGAGATTTTATTTGGACCTATGTGTGTGGTCAGTGATTTGAATTTAAATAGGTGTGAGTGATCTACAATAGCGAGTCATATGATAGAGATATGATATGCAAGGAGATTGCAATTGTAGTTTACGTAGTGGAGATGGCTCTTAATTTTTCTTCCCACTTAGTTTTAAGGTTGATTAAGGGTAATTTAGTAATCAACAAATTATTTTTTTAATTTTTAGTCCTAAATAATTATAATTTTTAGGTTCTTTATAATAAATATTTTTCTCCATTGGTCCTTCTCCCTAACTTTCCCATATAAGAGATTTTTGGATGCATTCATTATAGTTGATGCCACAAAACTCAGGTGTAAAGACTTTTGTTTATTATTTTCTTATAGGAAAATACTTAAATCAAGTTATTTATATTCATTTCGTCAGGTTCTCCAATAATATATAACCAAGTGTCCTATTTTTAAATTATGATAATTTAATTATAAGCTAAAATACAATAAATAGGATGCATGATCATGTGTGGTTAGAGAACCTGACAAAATAGATATAAAAAACTTGATGTAAGTCTGATTCTTCATTGTATTATATTATATTATTAATTTTATTGCTGTCATTTTTCTTTTTCGATTGAATATTGCTGTCATTTATTATTGTTAATTATAACTATAAGTCGATGATGTTCAAAAAAGAATTAATTTAATTCAATATCTTAACAAAATACAATACTTTTTTGTTTCTAAATATAAGACCTCTATCCATATTTTCTCTCATATTTAACCAATTTTTCCTAAAATACCCATGTTAATACTTTATTATCTATTTGTGGTTATTAAGATATGAGCGTAATTTTGGAATATTAGGTCTTAGGTCATATTATAATAATTAACTAATTTAACTAATATCCTTAATCTCTTCAAAAAAAGTCAACGGGGTCTTATAGGAAGTATAATCTTCTATCAATAAAAGTTAAAACACAATATAATTATTTAATTATTCAATTTTTCTCTTTCCTGGGAACCTTTTTTTTCTTAGAAAATAAAAAGAAAGTTTTTTATTTTCATTTTAGCATAATTTAATTTTAAGGGCAAAATGAGTATTCCATATTATCTCTCCACTCCCACCTTTCCATTTCATACTACCAAACATTTCATCTTCTCATGTACCAATAGTATGCTCTTTTCAGAGCCTATTTGACAGTGACTCATGTTGCTCAAAATTGACTTATCATCAAAAAATTTAGTTATCATTTTTCATTGTTTGGATGTAACTTATGTTTAAAAGCTACTTGTGGTGGCTTACAGGTAAAAGGAGCTTGTAAAACATAAGCAAACTTCGGGTGGCTATTTATCCAATGCTAGTAGGTGAGCGCCGCTGACTTTGCATAATGAGGCCATTATTTGTTCACCTAACAGTTCCGAAGATGATACTCTCGTCATCATATTTTTTATTATCTTCTCATAATCTCATATCCATTTTTAGATGATGAAATGGGAAATGGATGTGCTAAATTTAATATTTTATAAAATTATTATAGTAATATTTTATAAATTGAAATTTATAATTTTTTTCTATACTACAATTATGAATTATATGGATTGGATTTTAAGAGTTTGAACTTATTTATATATATTTATAATAATAATTTTATAAAAGATTGAATCTATACCATTTATTTTTGGTGGATACTCCTCTAATTTTATATATAAGACACTTCCAATATTTTTCACAAAGACAAAAAAACCTTAAATTTCATTAATTCTGCCATAAAATTGAATAAATTTTCAATTTTACCCTCATTTAATATACATAATATCAAATAAAAATAAAGTCAACATAATAATAAGTTAAGGGTAAAATTGTACATTCACATCAAAACTTTAATGAGGTGTCTTATAAATAGGACAAAAAATTTTCTTCTCTCTATCCTATATATAGGACTAGAGGAGTATGAAATAATGAGAAAATAATGAGAGAAACTCAACCCTCGCGAGCTCCCGCTTTTCTTCCCCTCATCTTCTCTTGAGAGCACGCGATGGGAGTCCATCCTCAGTCGTGAAGCTTTTTTTGATTGTGTTGGTGTGGATTGGGAGTGAAGCTCAAGCATGGGTTCGGTGGAGAAGTGGCCGCAACGGTTGAAGGTGAGGTGGGTGGGTTTGTCGCTAGCTTTGTACGTAGCGGTGGCTGTGAAAGAGATCTAGGTTTGTCAATAGCGTTGAGAACTTGTTCTTCACAACGTGGTGGCTATTGCAGCAAAGGGTCGGTCAGATCTCATGGTGGGTTTACCAATCCATCATTGTTGGGTTGGGTGTGGTCATCGAAATAGTGTCTTTACGTCAGAGGTTCTATGGAAAATGGCCACCCGGCCATGCTCTGGTGTTTATTCTGTTTCTTTGTTTTCTTGTATGTTGTCGTTGTCGTTGTCGTTGGTTATGGGTGCTGGAACATTAGCTAGAAGTGCGTCTGAAATACAAGCAAATCCTATCTTCCCTTTTCACTGTACTCAATGAAAGGCCAAGGTTTTATCAAGTGCCTTTTTTTTTGAAAAAAAAATTAGAATCCATGTTTGGTTTCAAAGTTTTTGCTATTATTCTTAAATCCCATGAAATCCAAATTGGCCCCCTCTATAAAATATAGAATCAAACTCGCTGGCAAATTGCCCCTCAATGTGAGATAATTGTAACATCATGATATTTTTAGCTCCCTAGATAAGATATACAGGATGAGTTAAGGGCCATAGTCAATAGAGGAGAGAAATATCTCCTAACTTTTAAAGTAAGATCAAGGGAATGACTTGAATGCAAAAAGGAAAAATCCGTTAAAGTTAGAATTTGAATTCTGGTTAGGTCTGAAAGCCCTTAAAATTCTCATAAAATCCCAGAAAATAATAGAAGGCATCCAAAACAGTGTATGAGGCTTAACATACATTTTTGAGATCTGAGGAAATTTTAATGAATTTTTAAAATATTTTAAATTTTTTGTTAGACAAGGTTTTTAGCCGAAGATAAATTATTTCAGATATATAAAGATCTCAATGTTCTAGAATGGGATTGGAAAAAATTAGTTTGATGTTTTAGATAATTTTTAAAATTATCTCAAGTCCACAAGGAGGTTTAGAGAAAGCAGCAAAAATTGCTAAAATTGAATATTGCCGATAGAAGGCAATTTTCAAAGAAAAATTAATTTTGGGAGTTCTAGATAGCAAAAAGAATTTAAAATTTTTATGGGAGGCTTATAGAATATTTAGGAACTTATTTACAAATTTTGAGAATTTTTCTCCAAGTGGATAATTTTCTAAAATTTTAGAGGTATTTTAATTGATTGCTGGAAACCGCCGATGGAAAATGAGTCAGGGGAGTTCCCGTAACCCATTTGGAGGTGGCATCATCTTTGGGCCTTTGAGAAGACTTGAGAAGTCTTTATAAAGGACACGTGTCACATGGAGAAAGAGGTTCATGTCACACCTTCCTTTTATACCCTTTACCTTACTATATTAAAGCTATTGGAATCATTAGTTATGACTTTAAATTGGAAAAATAAAGGATAAAAGTTTTTGTTCCTCAGGTTACTATTCATCCAGCCATTAATTTTCACAAACTTTGAAAAATTATAACTAATTCTAAAAAAATCGAAACGAAGTGATTCCAAGCTCATTAGAAAGTGCTTTCATATCTCTTTAAGGGAAAAAATAATCTTATACATTATAGCATAGTAGTGGACATTCATAAGCCCTCAAAGATGTAATGTTTACATGGTTATTTTAGCACTATTCATTTGGTTTTCCAATTTTCCATTATTTTTAGCCCAAACAAACACTATAGGTGTGCACTCTAGCACCTGTGGGAGTAGAAACTGCTAAATCATATGGCAAAGTGTCAATGGTGAGACTCAATCGTCCCACACATTCATAAGCTATGAATTAGTGGCTAGCACCTGAGTCAAACAAAGTTGTAACAAGGTAATCATTAACTCCAATCGTACCTTGTATAAGCTTAGCCGACTTACGAGCCTCTTCCTGAGTTAGGGCAAATACTCTGCCTGCCATATGAGGTCTCAAACCATCAACGCCTTGCAGACACTCCTAAGCATAATGTCCTAGTTTGCCGCACTTGTAGCACACACTCTGACCTATCATGCAAGGCCTATCTCCATGATCTCACCCGTACTTCTCGTAGCCCCTACTAGGCATACTGGAGTCATGTCCCTTGCCACCTGCTCTTCCTCCTCACTTCCCACCTCTGCCAAAACCTCCTTTCTTTCTTTTCTTACTCATGCTCGCGGTTTCCACAGATGTCCCTATTGCCATCTGAACTGGAGGAACAGTCTGCACTGGCTTAGTAGAACCCTATATACTCTTGGGGTAGCTTTCGCAATAGGCCAATGATTCAAGCTATTCTCAATGATTCGACATACTTCAACTGCCTCATTAAATCTCTCTATTTGGCGGGGAGCAACTCTCTCTCTCTCAAGGATGTCTTCAACCCTCTAACCATCTTACTCGTGAACTACCTCTCATCATTATGATATTTCAAGTAAGTGAATACTGGAGAGAGTGACATACCTTGCTAGGTAGCTGTCAAACGTCTCATCTTGTGCTTGTCTGAAAGTCAGGAATTTAGCTTTCTTTTCGTCCCTTATTGATTGAAGAAAATATTTTTGATAAAATCTATTTAAAAACAACTCCCACGTTATCAGAGTGTTTTCAGCCTGTAACACCATCTCAATGTTTTTCAATTACTAATCATCCTCTTTTTCTAGCTTATAAATCGCCAACTGAGCTTTCTGCTCAGATGGACAGCTTATCACTTTAAAGATCTTTTATAGCCAGTTGACCTAATCATCCACTATCTGAGAGTCTGGCACACCCTCAAAGATAGGGGGATTATGCTTGCAAAACTTCTCTACCCACCTTTGCGTAATATATGGGTCATTAACTTACCCTTCCAGCTGCGGCTGGGGTAAAACAGGCCTTGGCACCTCTGCCTATCTAAATTACTCTACTGCTGCAGCTATGGCTTGATCTCTATCTGTTCATGACGAGCATGAGTAGCTCTCATCTCATTCAACATCTCTTGTTGCTCATCTAGACGTTACATAATAACTTACAACGAGTCGACGGGAGTCTCAGGATTCCTATCTTGTCCCTCACTCGCTCTAGTAGCTCCTCTCATGTTTGCTATTTTTAATCACTATAACAGGAACAAACACTTTAGGCACATAACTTAGACAACTCACTCATATATATATATATATATTCATATGCATCATATCACATAGCAGCAATTTCTAAGCCCAACAAGTAGTTTAACAGTTAATAGCATCTCAACTATGTACACTAAAAAATGCACTGCTAACTAGCTATTTACACATACAAAATAGCACACAACTATCTCATATAACTACATAAAAGTGCTTATGACAAACTCTTCCAACTGCTAGAGCCACATCTCAAAGTCTAACTCTAACCCATAAACCTTTGGGCTTGGGTGCCAACTCCACACAGTGCTATGAGGAAGTGTTGTGAAGTCCCACATCGATTGGGAAGGGGAACGAAACACACCTTAAAGGGTGTGGATACCTTCTCCTCGTGGAGCGTTTTCTGGGTGGTTATGGCTGCACCCAGGGAAACAAATTCTTGCCCTTGGGTACGGCTGCAAACATTGACAATATCTAAGAGGGAGGGCTCTGGGATGTTACAAGTGTCACCATCAAGGCACAGGCCCAACCCTTATCTGAGGTAGGCGGTCCCTCAAATATTGCCCCTCGATACAACTGTCGTACCTCATTCAGGTAATGCAAATAAAGTGCATCGGGCTAATTTCGATTCACATCAATATACCAGCTCTTTATCTGTAAGGTAGGTGGTAGCATATCCCTATTAGGGATTGGGATCACACAGCTAGGGCCTACTCGTACTCAAATTCTTCCCCATCCTCCTGCTGGTTTATCTGATTAGATCCAATAGAGGAATTCTTCGGATCATGTATCCTCATACATCTTGTAATCACAGTCTCAGGTCGGATCCCACCAGGCCTGGCATTAGTGGAGCATTCTGCTCTGTTTGATCCAATTCTCAATTTCATCTCTATTGCCTACAAACTTGCTCATTTATCTCATACACATATTGAGCAATCAAACACATTCATGCAAACAACCCAAACAACCAAACAAAGCACTCAAACAACATACCAATAGGTATAGCAGAACCTTTGCTCTGATACTAAAAATGTCACACCTTCATTTTATACCTTTTACCCTACTATATTAGAGCTATTGGAATTACTAGTTATTATTTTAAGTTTGGAAAATAAAGGATAAAAATTTTTGTTCCTCGGGTTACTATTCATCTAGCCCTTAATTTTCACCAACTTTGAAAAATGATAACTAACTGTAGAAAAATCAAAATAAAGTGATTTCAAGCTCGTTAGAAATCTATTTCATAGATATTTAAGGGAAAAATAATCTCATACATTGATAGCATAGAAGTGGACATGTGTAGGTCATCAAAGATGCTTTGTTCATATGGTCATTTTGGCTAGCACTGGGAATTTGGGCTGGCTTGAGCCCATCAGGCCAGCCCGATTTGAGTCACGAGTTCATCCATCAGCCCGACCCTTAACAGGCTACAAAGGTTACAGCTCGAATTCGTTACCGCCAACCCGAGTTACATTTTGATTTTTTCTAGAAGAAAACTCTTTGCCACAATGTCATATCCACAACCTCCTTTGTACCTAACATGTAGAGGGTGATAAAAAAATATAGAAAACAAAAATGAACTAAGAGGACGAGCTAGTTTTATGGTGGCAACATTCATATACTAATTTCAATAAACAAGCGAGGAAGTTGAAATTTTTGATCTACGGTCACAGGCTCACGAAGTCACGGCTGTGGCTTCAGATCTGCAAGACTACAACTGTGCTCCCCACTTCAAATTAGAAGTTCTAGGTCACTGATGAGACAGGGGAGTGTCGAGTGGCCACTAGCGAGCACTACAACAAGCCACCAATGTTCAACATGGAAGGAACTCGGAAGGAAGAGGAATGAGTGAAGACTGAAGAGTGATGGCCGATGGGCGCTGATAGAGGCCACACGTCGTCATGGGCTCGCAGTCACAGTGAGCCCATGACTTTGCTGCGTGTCTTCAGCTCTTCAAGAATGTGAGGGCGTGGCATGACCACATGAGGCCATTGAGAGGATTATGGTTACTCTTGGACGTTAGCGGCTTGCCGCGCGGTGGCAGGTGGGTCTAAGTTGAGAGGTGATGGCAAGGGTGGGTCTAGGTTTGTGTGTGAGTGTGTTTGATGATTCTAATCTGAGTGATAAATGAGAATGAGAAAGATGATGAGTGGCTGAGAGGAGAGTGGACTGGCTTGGGTTAACAGAAGAAAAACAGGGTCTGGGTTAGTCAGCGTCACTGGTTAACAGGGTCAAGGGGGATTTTTTTTAATAAGTTAATTGGTTCAACCGTTAACTCGCGGGTTGAACCGATTAACAAACAAGTTAAATGGGTTTAACCCATTTAACCTGTTTTTAAACAGGCTGTGAATTCCCACACCCGAACCCGACCTCCTAAATGGGTTGACGGGTCTAACCCACCAATCCAACCCAAATTACCAGTTCTAATTTTGGCACTATTCATTTGGTCATTTTCCAATTTTCCATTATTTTTTGCCCAACTGTGGGAATGCATAACTTTTTCTATGAAACTCCAAATGATATGATCTACCACTCCATTTTGTAGCTAAAAATACCCTCTATTAGCATGTAAAGGCTCGTGGTCAGACTCAATCATTTGCTCAAATTGTAGCTAACCCAACTGTAAACTAGAAATAGCCAAAAAAAACCAAGTGCCAAAAC
Organism: Acacia concinna; assembly: GCA_037177275.1. Classification (NCBI taxonomy): domain Eukaryota; kingdom Viridiplantae; phylum Streptophyta; class Magnoliopsida; order Fabales; family Fabaceae; genus Acacia; species Acacia concinna. The sequence goes on along the minus strand of JBAGKO010172645.1, from coordinate 7,633 downwards.
ACCCTGAACACAATGCCATACCATTTTTTTCCTTTCCTCACAATGTTCATACAACTCGGGTAGCACAACGGTTATATAGAAACATTGCCTCATAATTACATCATAGTAAAGTAGCATACAATCCTAGTCCAGAATTTGAGTTTCATAGCATATATACAATCATCTAGAAGCAATACAAGAGACAAATTATACATGCTCAATCTTTTTCTTTTCCTTACCTCCTGAAGTTCCTTTACCTGCATTGTGGAAAGTGTAAGGTTTCTAGAGAAACCTCAGTAGCAGAACAGTAACTAGGAACAATATAATGCAATGTAAGTCATGCAATATGCAATGCTCATAACTACCCATCTAGTACACTCTCTCTCGGCACTCACCGTGTATAGGGAGCATGCACATGACTCTACCTCTATCACATAGTCAAGGCATATAAATAAGAAGTCATACATCTCATACATGCTTGCTTAACCACGACACAGTAAAACAAGACATAGCACATAGCAGACAAGCAAAGCAATTATAAGTTAAGATTAGAAGTTCTAGCTACCAGTTACTTCCGGACAATGTAGGTGTTTTCCTCCGCTTCTGGAGATACTGGAACACTTTTATGAAATGCCTAGACATAACATAATGCAAAGGCATTAATGTATACCATTGCTACTAGATCAGAGACCCTTTCCTCTTATATATAGGGTCCGGACTACATTTATCCTTTAACTAATTTCAAAGACCAATCCTACATAATTTTTGCCTCTGAATCTATTTATGATATCCATATTACCAAAATCATACCCCTCCCCTGTTAATCCCCCTTGGTTGAACACCCCTCTTTTATGGGGTCTTTGGTGATTTCATCGGTTCGATGCTTCACATGTGTTCTTTCAACCTTTTATCAAGTAAAACAATGTCCTGAACATAATGGAACCATTAAACCAATGAAAATCAAACCATAACACCACCCTAGGAGCTTGACTGAAACACACACATCATGCATAAGGTAAGAACTCAACCAAAATCAAGCTCACACACCACATTCTAGCCTTTTTCCATCTTTTTAAACATCAAACAACATAGATTCCTTCCTCTTTCGTACTAGCTGAAACCATGTACGACATTTCCCCCTTGGAAATGCCTTTAAAACCATGGAGATGAGGAGGAAAATGAAAGGGAACATAGGCTAGAATATACCTCAATCAAATGATCGATAGGTGTAGCTTGATTCGCCTTTGAATTTTGAGAAGGAAGGTCAAGTTTTCAGTTGGTTAAAGCTTCCCCAAGGGTTTCCAAACTTGCACCAAAATGAGGGGAGGCAGCTTCTATTTATAGACATTTTGTAATGGCACTTTTGTAATTATCTTGAAAACCATTTTCCTTGTATTCACACTAAGATTCTACCTCCACATGACACATGTACTATCTTTGACTCTCCCTTGGCTTACTCTTTAAGCCAAAATTGGCATAAGGTGCATCTGGTCTAGGAGGTCACTTCTGGTTCAATATCTTGAGACAGTTTTTCCCGTATTGACTATAATAACCCAAAAAATTAAATATACATAGAAAAATACCAAAATCTTACCCCAAATATCTTTAAATAGCTAGGAGGCTACCATAAAAATTTCAGATTTTTTTGACATCTAAAACTCCCAAAATTAATTTTTTTTCTTAAGAAGTCCTTTATACCAATGATAAACTTATTTAAGCAATTTTTAATAATTCTTCCGGACTTCCTCTTGACCTCCAATAAATTTTATGATTCCTCTAAAATGTTATATTAATTCTCCCCAATTCCAATCCAGAATATTAAGGCATCTAAATATATGATATAATTAATTTATGGCCAAAATCCCTGTCCTGCCAACAATTAATAAAATATTTAAAATTCACCAAAAATTCATACGGCCTCTAAAAATCATTTTGACTGTCCCATACTATTTTGGATGCTTTAGAATATTTTATAGGATTTTATGAAAATTTTTAGGGCTCTCAGACTTGACGCATTTTGACCTGTAACTTTGCGAAATTTTTATTTTTTAGGCATAGGTCCTTCCCCAGATTTCACTTCAAAAGTTGTGAGATATTTTAGTCCTCTACAGACTAAGGCCCTCTATTCATCCCAAATATCTCATCTAGGCCTCAAAAAGTATCAGAGTACAACACTCAGTCTACCCAAAATACCCTATCTAGGCCTAAATATTTTTGGGATGTTACAATTCAAGTGTGAACATGTGACTTTAGACAATTTTGAAAATTCCATCCATGTCCCTTCTCTTCAACTATAAATAGACCCTCTCCCCTCTTATTTGGCTGAACAAGAGATCACCATAAGGAACCTCTAGCAGTTTGAAAAATCAGTCTATTCAAGGGGGATTTAAGCTACACCGACCTAGCGATTGTTCCAGGTAAATTCTAGCATGTATTTCCTTTCATTCTCCTTCCTTTTCTATGGTTTTGGAGGCCATTCTAAAGGCATATGAGATGCCTAAATTTCAGCCTAGACTAGAGGAAAGGGCTTTGGAATTATTATATGGTCTACAATATAGGAAAATGCTAGAATAATGTGTATATACTTGAAATGAGCCAAAATTCCACCTTGTATGATAGAAGGTGGTTTCAACCAAACCTTGTATACATGGGTTAGAGGTTGATTTTGTCACACCTTCTTTTCATAGCCTTTACCTTACCATATGAGAGCTATTAGAATTACTAGTTATGACTTTAAGTTGGGAAAATAGGGGGAAAATTTTTCACTTTATCGCTATATTATTCATCTGCCCCTTAATTTTGACCAACTTTGGAAAATCATAACTAATTCTAGAAAAATCGGAATAATGTGATTCTAGCTCATTTGAAAGCTCTCAACATCCTTTATAAGGGAAAAATAATCTCACATCCTGACTACATAGCATCAGCCACGTGCAACATCACAAAGTTGCACTATTCATATGGTCAATTTGACACTATTCATTTAGTCATTTTTCTATTTTCTAAGATTTTTGGCCTAACTTTGGGAAGGCATAACTTTGGCTAGAAAAATCCAAATAACTCTAGCTCTAACATATTGCCAAGGCACATAAACAGTGAGTCATACATCTCAAACATAACATGCTGTTCAACCACAACACAGTAAAAACAAGCAACAACATAAAGCAGACAAACAAAGCATTAAAAGGTTAAAGTTAGGAGTTCATGCTACTGATTACTCCAATGCTGCAGGTGCTTTTTCCTCTGCTTTTCTAGGTACTGGGCAACTCTGGTACACTACCTGGACATAACATAACGTTATTGGATCAATACATGCCCCCAATACTTGCCGAGAACCCTTCTCTCCTTAAACTGGGTTTCCAAACCCATTCTCTCTTTTCACTTATTTTAGAGGCTAACCCTACACAGTTTTTGCCCCTAAATCCATCTGTGATCTCTGTTTGATCAAAATCAAACGCCTTCTACTATCTCCCCCTTGGCCGAAACATCCCCTTAACTTGGGGTGCCCGGTGATTTCATCGGTTCGGCGTTCCACATGCGTTCTTTCTACCTTTTCTTGGGTAAAACACTGCTATGAACGCATTGAAAGTATCAAACCAATCAAAATCACACCACATCTCTCTCTTCTAGGCCTGGCTGAACACCCCCCTTTTCATACTAATGAAAAATCTCAACTTCTATCAAGCCTACACACTATCTACAAGCCGTTTCTAGCCCGAATAAACATTACACAACCTTAATCTCACTCTCCCCTTGCTTAACCAAACCATGAACAGAATTTCACCCTAAGAAATGCCTCCCAAAACCATGGAAAAGAGGAGAAGAATGAAGGAGAATTCAGGCTAGAACTTATCTTAATCACTGGCTCGGATAGCGTGGCTTGATTTTCCTCAGAAAACCGTGTTTGGGGGTCGAGCTTTCAAACGGCCAGAACCTCCCAAGGGGACTCCTTTCTTGTGCCAAAATGGGATGGAGCTTGCTCTTATTTATAGGCCAACTCAATGGCAAACCTGTAATTTTTAGCAACTTAAGAAAATAATAAAATAATACCCCCCACCTTATGCGCCAAATAACCATCATTTTAGACTTATATTGGCTTCTTCTTAAAGCCAAGGGGTGGCGCAGGGTGCAGATGGTTCTATGGGGTCCACCTAAGCCAGTATACTCCCACATTTGTCCGCCTTATTTAATTTAGAAATTTCAGAAAATTCATTTTACACCGAAAAATTATAAAAAATTACCCACAGGTCTGAAAATAGCCCAGAAGGCTACCATAAAAATTTCAGAATTTTTCAAGATCTGGAACTCTGGAAAATAATTTTTCTGCAAAGAAGTCCCTTATATCGGCGAAACCGATATTCTACAATTTTCTAAAATTTCTCTAGACTTCTTCTCAACCTCCAACCAACTTCATTCAACTTCTTTTATGTTACACTAATTTTTCCAGATTCCAATCCAGAACAATGAGGCTTTGAAATATCTGCTGTAGTTAATTTCTAGCGAAAAACCCAGTCTGGCCAAAAATTAATAAAATATTCATAAAATCACTAAAAATTCATATGACCTCTAAAAATCATTCTTACTGCTCCATGGTGTTTTGGATACTCTAAAATAATTTCTGGGATTTTATGGAAATTTTCGAGGCTTTCGGACCTATCCAAAATTCAGCCTCTAACTTTGCTGAATTTTTATTCTTTGCACATAGGTCCTTCCCCGGCTTTGACTTCAAAAGTCAGGAGATTTCTTTCTCCTCTACTGACTATGGCCCTCTGATAATCCCAATGCCTCGTCTAGATCTTGAAAAATATCTGGGTAAGACCCTTGGTCTACCCAAAATCCTCTATCTAGGCCTTAAAAATTCTTAGGATGTTACGTAAATGGTACTTCCATTATAACTATATTGAAGAGTTGCTGATGGACTAGCCTATAATCAAATTTTACCAAAAGCTTAGTCTAAAATTCCTTAAAATTTAGCCTTTTATGTTTACATTAGCAATAATCTGGCAAAAGGCAGATTTTTTTTAAGTTAATCTTAATTAGTCAATATCGTTATACCTCTATTTGTATTATACATATATTTACTAGTTCATATATATATATATATATTAATTAAAGATGTTTTGGTGGCAACAAATAGGGGTCCAAATATAACCCCCTCCACCACCTTGGCTCCATTTTCATTTTATTATTAAATAATTCGCCACCAAGAAAAATTGTTTCCCAGCTCTGGCAGTGGGCCGACAGTTGTGCCCTTCTCTTGTTCTTTTTTTAATTTACAAAATTGAGGAGTATTATAGTAAAAGCACCCTAACTTTAAAATCCCAATTTGACCCTTGCCACCTTTTATCATTTATAAGTGTTAACAATTTTTTTAGGGTTTTAGTACTTAAAATGATATGTATGTCAATTTTTCTAAGGCTAAAAAGTATGTTCCTCCTGTCTACTTTACAATTTCCGTATCTATTATTGTAAAATCTGTTTGTTATACAATTTTTTTAAAAAAAAAGCGTGTCAAATATTAAATTTACCTTGCAATAAATTTAACGAAATTGATTTTAATAAGAAGGCAAAAGCAATACTTGTATCATAACATCAGAAAAATTTAAAAAAAAGCACCTACGAAATAATAATTATAACCATATAGAGTAATAAATACAATAGAATATTTCTTCCCTTGCCATAATTTTTTTTTTCAATAAGTGACTTCCCTTGCCATCCCTTTATCATTGCAAAGTTATAGTTGAATTTCAGGTTGGACTAACAACAACAAAACCTTATTCTACTATGTCAGGTTAGCTACATAAATTGTACAATGCAAGTTGAACAAACATTTTAACTTTTTTAGATAAATTATAAGGTGAGAAGTGTACTTATTGAGTGCAGTTTAGGAAATTCCAACACCTCTTCCATTCTCATGTTCATATTGATGACATATATTAAAAGAGTTTTCTATCAATGAGTAATACGCAATACAAATAATTACAAGGGCCATTTAAGAAAAATCAATACTTACATAAATAACTAATTTTCTTAGTAAGTATAAATTAATTATGTAAATCCAACAAGAGAGTATAATCTAACATTAACAGGAGATTAGCATTCGAAATGTTTGTCTCACATGCTTTGTACTTGGATCTAAATCTAGTCTCTGTGCTTTGCAAGTTTTTTGATTCTTCTAATTAATACTCCCTCCAATCTATAATATAAGTACTTTAACTAATTTATGAAAAATAAAAAAATGACATTTTACTCATTAAATATATTCTAAATTGTAGTTCTTTTATACCTTTGCCCTAATTGAAGAAAGGGTTTGAAAATTTATTAAGTAGGCAAATTTGTAATCAGCACTAATTACAGAAACAAAACTAAAAAAAACATTAATTATGTTTCAAGTGACTTTTATTATGGACTTAAGAGTAGCTTAGAATATGCCTCATCTATGAACACTATACTTGACCTCATGTTGGATATCTTGTATCACCATCTTTTGATTATTTTTTTTTTCAATTAATCCTCCTTTTGGCCCTAATTATAAAATCTAATTGAAAGTAATTTAGTAAGACCCCTATCCACTTTGTCTCCTTTATTTAACTACTTTTTCCCAAATCACATTCTGTCGGTATTCACTTAATTATAATTAGACACCATATTGATTCCTAGATTTGTAATTTTCCTTACCTATAACTTTTTTAACTAATTTAACTAATATTTTTAATATCTCTAAAAAATCATCTAGGACTTATATTTAGAATCTGAGGGAATAATATTTAATCCTTGAAAATAAAAGAAAAACCATTAAGCTTATCCATCTAATACATTGGCTAGTAACTTCTATTTATATACTTGATCAACCTCCACCCTTTACTCAAGGGGTGGTAATTGTTGAAGCGGTCCAAGTCCTAGAGGATGGTCGCTATTGCTCTTTTGAGTTGATGAGATTCAGTATCGTTCAATCAGAGGGAGGGAGGGAGATGATAGAGCAGAATATTAATGACAATATGACACGGAGCTACTACTCATTTTCATTTGAACCTTGCCATAACTCTGCATAAAATTAATACGAAGGATGGACCAGCATGATATTGGAGCACTCTCAACCCATTTCACGTCGGATGATAGACAAAACAGTAGAACTGACAGCCTTCATGAGAAGAAAGATCGATTTTTGTTACGTTCCAATCGAGCCTCCCTCTGTAGAAACCAAAAACAAAAGCCAGCTAGATTAGTACTATAGCACAATTCCGCACAAATGCGAACATGTGCATTTACAGATGAATTCAATAACAAGGTGTAATTTGTTCATTAGAGAATAAGAAATAAAATGTGAGAATAAAAAAGATGCAACGTCGTCAAGAAAAACTATGATGCATTACAAGACTCAAAAGGTAAATCTTTGAATTCACCTCTCTCTCTCTCTCTCTCTATATATATATATATATATATAGGATAAGAAATAAAATGTGAGAATAAAAAAGATGCAACGTCGTCAAGGAAAAATATGATGCATTACAAGACTAAAAAAGTAAATCTTTGAAATCACCTCTCTCTCTCTCTCTCTTTATATATATATATATAAAACTCCTCCGGTCTTCATTAAGACCTACTTTGCAGTATAATGGAAAACTGGGGATAAGGATGTTCAAGAATTTAATTG
>JBAGKO010172622.1:0-17873 GCA_037177275.1 Acacia concinna | reverse complement strand
GTGACGATGGGGCCATATTTGGCATGAAGATGCTGAAGAATGTGTTTGAGTTGGAAAGGAGATTTACGCAGAAGAAGGAAAGTGCCGATGATGGGGATTTGGCGAGGACCAGGAGGGAGAGGATGAGAGCGAGAGGGAACATTCAAGAAAGCTCTGAGGAGAAGGCAGAGAGTGAGGGAGACGAGGGCGATGAACCAGGGCTTCTCCATGATTGAGCTGAGTGATGAAGGAGAAAGAAATGAGTGGGAAATAATTAAAAGGGCGATGAGCCTGTAATCCGAGTCATAGGCGGCCGAAGCCAACCGTCAACGGAAAAAACATGACAAAAATCAGATGCATTTAAGTACTAATGAATCCATATTGCGTTGGAAAAAAAAAAAAAAAGAATCCATATTGAGGATAGGAGTGGGACACTTCCTATTTCTTATTATTATATTTTCATTTTATTTTTTAATTTTAATATTTATTTTAATCTATAGTTAAAAATTAGCCTTAATGTCTATCCACTTCTTAAAATCATGGATACTTATTAAAATGAAGGAAAATTTTTTATTTTTAAATTAACTATCATTTCAACCAATTTATAATAAAAGATTATGAGATTAGATTTATCTAAAGAATCATGAAGACTTTATAAGATAAATCATATTTTTTTATATCAAAATATAATAAAGATGATAAAACAAATCGAAACACACTTATGAAAAAAAATTATGTAAGTCAAGATAAAATAAAAAATCACTTGCTAAAATAATGGAGACTTAATAAAATAAATAGAATCTTTTATATCATAATATAATAAAGATAACAAAACGAATCGGAACACCTTATGAAAAATAATTATGTAAGAAAAATAAAATAAAATATCATTGTTTATAAAAAAGAGAGAGAGAGAGAGATTACTTGCAAAACTTATGGAGACTTGATAAAATAAATAAAAAATTTTATATCAATATATAATAAAGATAATAAAACGAGATCATTCTATGGAATAAGTTTTCAAATCGGAGTCATAGGGTATTGATAAAATTATGAAAACTAAGATATTATATAAAAAAAATCATTTAAACAAATTCATAATAGAAGATTATAGAAGCGATTTTATCATAAAAGATCCGTTTGCTCATTTCCTCAACTAACACGCAAAAAAGTACAAATAATATTAGGGAAGGGAAAATTTTGCCAATAGCTTACTAGCTTTTTAGAATCTCTATTTTGCTTAAACAACTTCAAGTAATGGGTATGAGATAAAATAAATCATATTTCCTAGGGAAATAAAACTATTTGTTGTCACTCTTTATTATATTTTGATATAAAAAAATGTGATTTATTTTAGGGAGAATTCCAAAAAAAGACAAGTGAAATTTGCAAAAGATGTTTCAGTACAACGAAATCATGAAATCCCAGATAAGTCATTTTGTACTTGAAAATGTGGAAAATTACATAAATGCCCCTGAATTTTCACAACAATAGTATATCAATTCAAAACAAGAGTTAATTTACAACAACTCACAGCTTAAATATATATTGTAACATCCTGACATTTTTTTAGGCCTAGATAAGATACTTAGAATAGACTGGGTGCCACACCTTGATATTTTCAAGGCCTAGATAAGGTATTCAGGATGGACCGAGGGCCTTAGTCTGTAGAAGACTGAGAGATCTTACAACATTAGTAGTAAGACCAGCAGAAGGACCTATGTGCAAAAAGGAAAAGTTTCACAAAAAATTAGGTCAAAATGTGGGCAAGTTTGAGGTCCTCAAAAACTCTCATAATGGTCCAGCACATAGTATATGGTGTCCAAAACAATATAGAGTAATCAAAATAATTTTTGGAGGTCCAAGGAAAATTTACAGGATCTATGAATATTTTAGCCGAACCGGGTCTTTGGCCATAGCAAATATTTAGGGAACTCAATGTTCTGGAAAGGGACTTAGAAAAATTAATACATTATTTTGGAGGATTTATAAAGTTAGTTAGAGGTCAGGAAAAAATTCAGAGATATCAGCTTAAATTGGCTAATCGTTGAAAAAATGAACTTTTTGAGAAATTATTTTTGGGCTTCTAGATATGGTAGCCTCCTGACATTTTTAGAGAATTTTGGACAAATTTTAGAAATTTTTGGACAAATATAGAATTTTCCCAGTATTTTGGCCAAATTAAGGGAAATTATTGGAAGAAATTAAGTCAGGGGAGCCCCTAGGCCTCACAAAATGTGGCTGCACTTTTTCTTAAAAAGGAAAGCAGATTGAAGCCTTTAGAAAAGTGTGGAAAGACACATGTCAAAAGTGAAGAAAAATATCTAAAAGTTTTTGAGAAAATTACACTTAAAAACCTAAAAATATTTGCATTTTGACCCCTCCACTACAAGTATAAATACCCCATCCCCTCCCCTTCCCCTCCAAAATGTGCTCCCCTCTCTCCATAAAGAACCCCTAGCCTTCTCAAGGTGTAAGCAATCGAGAGGTAGTTTGAGCGATTCCGGCCCAGTCTTCAGTACAAGTAAGTTCCAATCTTCTCCCTCTTTTGAATTCCTTTATTTTCCAGCAGTATTTAGAATAGTTCTAAGGAGAGGTTCTGTCCAATTGGGATAGCCTAGATAGTGAACCTAAGGAGAGACTCTATCGAACTATCTTAGCCTAAATAGCCTTCCTAAAGAGAAGTGCTACCCAATTTTTCAGGACTAATATAACTTTTTTCTAGGAGAGGTACTGTCTGACTAACCCAGAGTAAGATAACATTTTTTAGGGAGAGGTGTTGTCTGACTGTTTTGGACTAAGGTAAGATTTATAAGGGGGAGATGCTGCCTAATTGTCAGGTCTAGGTAGTTTATCGAGCACATATAAAGGGAGATGCTGCCCAATTGCCCAGGCCAAGGCAGCAGGGACAGGCCAGCAAGAAGGACCTGGGCTCGATAGGTTGTATAGAGTGTTATACAGAGGGTTACTGATAAGGGAAGGTTACGGTTCAGGTAATTGGAAACCAAGACCCTAAGGGGTACAAGAGGGGAAGGGTTGTAGTATGCTGTTAAAGGTGTATCGTGATCTGTATAGGCATTACATAGAAGCGTACCAGTAATCCAGCGACTCCAGAAACTGAGAACAGAGTTCTCACACCACACAAGAGTATACGGTAGCTAGAATCTCTAACCTTAACTTGTTTTGCTTTCCTTATCTACTGTTTGTTGATTGCTTGTTTACTATGTTCTCGTTGAGCGAGCATGTTATGTATGAGATGTACGACGCCCTGTTTATATGCCTTGACTATGTTATTAAGGTAGAGTCACATGCAGGCTCCCTATATACGATAAGTGTCAAGAGAGAGGGCACTACAAGAGTAGTACAAGCATTGCATATAATATGACATGCATTGCATTATACTGTTATTGATTATAATTATGTTAGTAAGGTTTCCAAAGAAACATTGAGAAACCTTACCCTCTACACATTGCAAGTGAAAGTTCTGAAAGAGGCAAGGGAAGGGAATGAGCTTAGATGTAGAGATTTATACTTCTGTTTCCTGGCATGTGTATATATATATAAAGTATGATGTATATTCCAGATTCTGCTCTGTATGCCTTTGTATATTAATGAAAAGTTGTTCATCATTTACGTATGCTTCAAAAATTTATTTTTTTATGGTTCGACGTATAGACGCGACAATTGTTCTAAAGGCCATTTTAAGGAATCGTAAGGGTCCGAAAAGTGGGATGTGACACATATTACTTAAATGCCTCTGTTGCTGTTAATTGAGATACTTTTGTTGTGAATTAAGATACTCTTGTTGTTAAAATTTAGGGGCATTTACCTAATTTTCCACATGTTCAAATATAAAATGACTTATCTAGGATTTTATAATTTCGTTGTACTGAAACGTCTTTTGCATACTTCCCTTATCTTTTTTTGGAATTATTCCTTTATTTTATGAAGTCTTCATGATTTTAGCAAATAATCTTTTATTTTATTTAGGCTTTCATAATCTTTTTTCAAGTGGTTTTGATTTTTTAGATAAATCTTATTACATAATCTTTTTTATAAATTGATTGAAATGATAGTTAGTTTAAAAATAAAAAAGATTCCTTTATTTTATCAAGTCTCTATAATTTTAGGAAGTGGGTGGACATTATGGTTGTTTTTTAGCCATAGATTAAATTAAGGTTAAGATTAAAAGAATAGAATGAAAATAGAATGATAGATAAAGAATAAGAGGTTCTGCCTATACTTATCCTATTGAATAATATCATCCGATTTTCAGTGTAACAAAGTCAATGCTAAGATCATCCAAATCAGCATTATAGTCTTCTTTTTTCCTTTTTTTTTTTTTTGTTAACAAGTAACTTCACTCTTCGTCCTTTCCAGTCAGCCACCTCCAGTCTTGCCGTTACACTCTTCCATTCACAGTTTCAAATTAATCCTCAACACCGTTTTCATTCATTTTCAAAACCCAAAGGGGAAAAAAACAAAAACAAAATCGTCACTTTCAACGTAAGTTCGTTTTAACAAGTTAATTAAGGGTTTGTTTGGTATGATTTATTTGGGCCAAATAAAATTTTATACACAAAGCACGAGAAAGATTCATCTCACATACTTACTTCGTACTCTGTAAATAAGATCTTATTACCTATAAATAAATTATTCCAAACAAACACTAAAATTGCAATGTGATCGTTTGTGATGGGATGAGTGCCGATATTGCATGCATCCACTGCATATGCATGGGAACAGGGGAGCTTGTCTTCTCTGAATCGTTCACATTTAATTTTTTTTAAGAATATTTTTTTAAAATGAAAAAGTTATCATTTTAAAAAAATATTAGTTAAGAAATTGTCTTTATCTTAATTTATCTACCATTAAAATTATTTTTTAAAAAAATAAAAAAAAATCTGGATCATCCATAGATGAGCAGGAAACGGGTTCCATATGCGTGGGGCTTGAAGAAAATAGGACATCTTTACACAACCTGGGCCTATTGTGACTTGTTTGGACCGATTTGAGTAGGAATAATCATTACCAGGTCTCAAAAAAGATGCTGTCACTAAAAATAAATCCTCCATCAAGTGAGCAACTTGCATTCACGATCACACACAATCATTAATTACCCTGTAAACCACTTATATGTTAAATCAATTTTTGTTAAAGACTTCTTATATGTTGGACTTGAGAGAATAGTAAGGAGCCGTTTGGTTCAAACCCATTGCACCCTGCAATACAGTGCGATGCAATATTAATTATATGGCAAGTGTTTGGTTAGATTTTTAAGCAAGGTGCAATGAGTTATTTGTTAATAATTATTTAAAATTAATATATCACACAAAGTCTATTTTACCCTCAATATAATCTTTGTAGAAAAATAGTTAAGAGTTATTGTACAAGGGTAGTGATAGTGATAATGGCAGCGACGGCAATGGAGGAGGAGGAGGTGGGGCCGTGGTGGGGTGGGGACGATAGCAATGGAAGAGGCAGCGATGGCGGTGGTGGTGGAGGAAGAACAGGTGGCAGCAACGGTGGAGGTGGCGGCGATGGCAGTGGAGGAGGAACAGGCAGTGGCAGTGGTGGAGGAGGAGCAGGTGGCGGTGGAGGAGGTCGAGCCGACAACAGTAGGGGTGGCAGCGACGTTGGTGGAAGAGGAGAAGGAGGTGGGGTTGACAACAATGGGGGTGGCGGTGACGGTGGAGGAGGAGGAGGTGGGGTCAACAATGGTGGGGGTGGCAGCAGCGGCGATGGTGGAAGAGGAGGAGGTGGCGGTGACGATGGAGGAGGAGGAGGCGGTGACGATGGAGGAGGTGTCGGTGACGGTAGAGGAGGAGGAGGTAGGGCCAACTATGGTGGGGTAGCGGCGGTGGTGGCAGTAGTGGAGGAGGAGGAGGAAGTGACGGCAATGGTGGAAGAGAAGGAGGTGTCGGCGACAATGGAGGAGGAGGAGATGGGGCCAACCACGGTGGGGGTAGCAGTGATGACGATGGTAGAGGAGGATGAGATGGCGGTGACGGTAAAGGAGGAGGAGGTAGGTTCGACCACGGTGGGGCGATGACGGCAGAGGAAGAGATGGTGGTGACGGTGGAGGAGGATAAGGTTGTGACGACAAAGGTGGGGGTGGCGGCGGCAGCAGTGGCAGAAGAGGTGGTAGCGGATATGGCGATAAAAGAGGAGGATGAAGCGGTGGTGGCGGCGGGGAGAAGGAGAAGTGGTGGCGGATGGTGGCGAGGTGGAAGAGGAGGTGGCGGTAGTAGTTGTTGTTGTGACATGGTATGAGAAGTAACATGAAACAAAAGAAACAAAAGTAAATGAAGTTAAAAAGTAAATTAGACTTTTAGAACCATGCAATGTGATGGTAATAAGGATTTATAGGGGTTGAACCAAACGGGCTATAAGTTTTTCATGCCAGAGGGTGGTGTTAAAATTGCGGGGTTAAGAGAGTGCTTGATTTCGTTTATTTTGAGCAAGTTTGTCCATATTAATGTATTAAAGAGTGAAGAAAATCCGGTTAAAGTAGATTTATTCAATTATGCCAGCAGAAATTTAATTTAGACCATGCATACATCAACTTTTTTTAATAATTGATGGAGGTGGTGGTATATATGTTAAATAGAACTCTCAGCAATGAGATATGAAGTGTAACAACAAAGGTGTGCATGGTTTTGAGGGAGTTGTTTGAGAGTTCAGGCAACATAAGAGAATTGTAACTTGATGCAGATGGCCGGGCTGGGGAAGGGGAAATGAAGGAAAGAGAGAAGAAGAGAGAGATTTAAGAAGATAGAAGCTAAAGAGAGAAAGCAAACTAATTCTTATTCAATAATTTAAAGGCACATAAAATGAGAAGTGTCAATCAAGGTAATTTATAGCCTCAATTCTAATAGTAAAATTACAGGTAAAAAGTTCTGGAACGTAATGTGAATAATGAAAAATTATTTAAAATTAAAATTAAAATAGTTAACCATAATAATAATTACAATAAATTACAAAGAATGATTGAGCATTAAGTGTAATAGTCTACCAAATCTTCACCATTAAGTTTATTAATAGCCTTTTGTGGTTTCGATCAACTTTCCTTCTCAGCGTAGATGTAGTCTGAGTGAGCTGCAAGTGTTCTTCTCATCAAACATTCTTCTTCTTCTCCAATTTTACCTTCACAACTTTCCCTCTACGTTGTTTTTCCTCTCCACCACCTCCAAATCCTTCAGAAACCACGTCAAATTCATGGTGAGCACAACAGTTTTCATTAATTTGAAAAATGAGTAGAAAAAAGTCCATGTAATTCTGAAACAAAAAAAAAAAAGGATCGGACTGCGAGTGAGTGGGTGAAGAATAAGAGGAAGAAGGTAGCTTCCATGCAAAAAGAAGCATGTGTTTGCTTGGATGATACTCCCTAGATACTAAATATAAGATCTGGTTGACTTTTTTTTACAAGGATTAAGAAAGGTAAATAAACTATTTAATCTTATCATATGTTGTGTATCATTATATTATATATAATTTTATAAGTTAGGCAAAATAGTTGAAAAAAATAATAAATTTAAGCTTTTTAAAGTAAGTCAATGAGCCTTATCTTAATATTCTCTAGAAATGTTAACTAGGTCTTAAATTTAAGATCGGAGGTAGTAACATTTTTTTTGTATTGAAGAATTTGCAGAAGTGCCCAAATTGGATTTCTATGAAAGACACATTTAGAATGAGAATATGGTTCAGTTATTTGTAACAAATGAGTGTCAAGTTCTTTAAAATATCCTATTTAATCATGTGTAAGGGAATCACCTCATGATGAAAATGCCCTTAATATATGTAATTATTAAAGATACTTTGAACAAAAATTATATATTTAGGATACAATACATTGAGATCCACTTATATTTAAGACCAAATTAAACATATTGTCTAGCTCTTATATTAGAAACTGAGGGAATATAATATTATTTATATGGCGACCGAGTTAGAGTATCACTATTGCAAATTATACATTTTACATCCCTATAAAACATTAGTTTTTTAAATTAGAGACGCAAAAAAAATTTTAACATCCAAATTTTTTTTTTGGGATGTGGTAGGTCTCTTTCCGCATTCCAAATCAAATTGGAGAGACAAAAAGCTTCATTTTCCATGTCCCAAATATAATTGGGAACGTGGAAAGGTTAGTTTCCATATCCCTAATTTTATTAGGGATGTGGAAACTCACTTTCCACATGCCCAATTTGATTTGGAATGTGGAAACATCCACCAAAATATCCTATCGGTCAAATTCATTTCCCTCTTCTCTTCTTTCTCTTCTCACTCGAACCCTATAGCCATTGAACTCAATCCTTCCTCATTCTCTCTTCTATTCTCTTCTCTCCTCTCTTCCTCATTCTTTCTTCTCTCTTGAACCTATAGCCATCGAATCCCGACATTTCCTTTCCCATTTTGTCTTTTCTTTTCCCTTCTCATTCTCTCTTCTCTCTCGGCATTTCTGCATCTGTCGTGCCCAGCCCCTCTTCCCATGCTGGATTGTCCTTACTCCACCATAGCTCGCTATCGTCGTTCACTATATTTGCTCCTTCCATTGTCGGCAAGCCCTCACATTGTCTTGGACTTCTCTCCTCTTCCCTCAACAATGCCTTCAACCCAGGTACCCCACCTCTCTCAATGTTTTTCCCATTTTTACGGTGTTATGGTGATATTTAAGTAAAAGTTTTTTTTTGGTTTACATAGTTTTTGTATGAAAGATTAGGGCAATGAGTTTTTCAGGTAAGGGAAGTATCTTAAAGTCGTATCACTTTACATCCAAGCTATCAAGCAAGATCCTTCAAACTGATAGGTACATCCTTTCAAATCTTGTATCATGGTTGATCACTTGTTCAAAATCATCGATGAGTTTTTTTTGTTGGTTTCATTTATCGTGACATAGTTTTGCTTAATTAGTGACATTATTCTCTAGATTAACTTAAGGAATTTCAAATTGTTGGCCTCTTGTTGCTGTTCTGGCTTCTTGGATCATCTTGGTTGAATTTGTAAGTTTTTGAGCTGAAAACAATATTAGTGCCTGTATTGTACTGTAGTGGCCTAATGAATTCTTTTGGAGTTGAAACTCAATGGATCACGTCCCCATTACCACGTCCCAAAAATGGTTTTGGGGATATGGTATGTCTTGTAATTGGACATATGACGTCTCCAAATCCCCAAAATAATTTTTCCAAACTTCCTTCCATAAAACACCCTTCCTATATGCTAATTTACTTATTTAAACTATCTAATTCATATTCCATATAATCAATGAAAATTTGGGCAGCATCTCCCTATTAGGGTTCATGCTTTCTAATCACCATAATCAGCTAAAAATATCAAAACAACAACAATAGCTGTAACATCCCAATTTTTATTCACCAAAACTCCCCAAGTAAATGAAAAGATAAGGGAAATAAAATGGTGGATTTTTGTGTAAGAATTATGGCCAAAGTGAGTTTGGTTGATTTCTGGAAAGTGACAATAGGCAATTATGTTTTGCATCATTTTTGCTATACAAATTATGTTTACAAATTATGAAACTTTTCTGTCCAAAATTAGACATGTCAAGCTTTAATTTGATATGTCATTTGTATTATTTGGATGTATATATTAAGATATTTGAATTTTTAAAGTTTGCCCATTGAAATTTGCAAGATTTTGGAGTAGCGTACAAAGACAAATTTCCTGGGAATGTTCTGATTCTAAGTGGGTAAAAAAGGTATTTTTTTCTAAAATTAGACTTAATAAAGGACATTTGGGCTTTAGAATCACTTCAATTGGATGTCTGTATAATTATATATGAATTTTTAAAGTTGAGTGAAAATTCTGCCAAGAAATCCGAAATTTCAAAAAATGTAATGGAAAAATTGTAATTAGTGGCTCAAGTAAGGATAAAGAGGGAAAACAAAATGTGATCTCAAGGGTAAGATTGGAAGAGCAAAATGAAGGGTCAAGATCTTGTCTTGAAATATAAAATTAAGAAAACAATAAAAGAAAAAGGAAATTCAATTAATTAATTAGAATTAATTAATTGAATTTCTCACATGTGATTAGCATGAGTTTAAAGCCAATTGAAGAGGCTAAAGGGAGCCTCATTTTCAGCAGCAACAAGAGCAAGAAAGAGAGAAAAATAGAGAAAAGGGGGAAAGGAAAGAAGGAAGATGGAGAGAAGAGAAAGGGAAAAGGAAGAAGAGGCAAAGATTCAAGGTGAGTTTAAGTCAAAACCGTCTATTTTCTTCTTGATTCTTGGCCTCCAACCTCTTCTAATGAGTATGGCCTTCTTGAAATCATGTTTAGAAAGAGGAAAGTCAAGGAAAGGAAGGAGAGGGTTCAGTTCTTGTGGTTAAAGTGAAGAGTTAAGAGGTACCTCCAAAATCTTATCTTGTTTGTTACTTCTTGTTGATTCTTGGTGGTTGTAAGTTGTTTGTGATGACTATTGTTGGTTCTTGATGATTTGGGCTGAATATGGTCATTGGAAAGCATGAAACCTAAGGGGGAAGTGCTACCCAAATTTCCATTAATTACATGGAATATGATTTAGATGCTTTAAACAAGTGGATTAGGGTATATGAAAAGTGTTTTATGGAGTAAGTTTGGAAAAAATTCATTTTGTTCTCTTGAGCTGAATATTTTGGTCTAAACAGGGTAGTAGGAAGGAGTTAGAATTTGATGAATTTGATGCTTCCAATGTGTTTAAAATGAAAAATTGTGTAGGGTAAAGGTAAGAGCATAAATTGGAAGCATTAAGATAGAAAATGACACTTGTCAAAATATGTGCCAATTTGGGATCAGTGTGATTTCAGGGGGAAGGAGATTGAATTTGGAAATTCTAATTTCAGAAATGGATTTAGGACGCAAAATTGTGTAAGGGTATGCTGAGTCATAATTTTTGGGAAACCGAAATTATACCCAGTATAAAAGGAAAGAGATTGTTACCTTAAGGGTACGTAGTTTGATAATTAGGCGAATTTGAGATGATTAATTAGTTTTAAACTTTTGAATGCACTTGGCTCTAAGTATTTAATGAGTAATAGCTCATTATGGTGAACTGGACTTGTAGGATTAGATATTTGCCCAGTAAGACCATTAGACACGAAAAGGACTTTAGGTAGTAACTCTGCCTTTCATAATGATTGTGATATGCTACATGTATTGTATGCCATGCATGAGACTGAGACTGAGATGCAGGGACACCCGTATCAGAGACGCCTGGGAGACGGTGTGATTCTTCAGAGTCTATTGTTAGACTGAGACAGGTTGACGCCCATGAGATGGTGTAACCATTTCTGGTTCACCATGAGATTGAGACAGTGTGACTGATTTGGGTTCACCATTGGCGTGTGACGAGTGGATGCCCATGAGGCTGAGACGGGGACGCCCGTGAGATGGTACAACTGTTTACAGTCTGTCGTGAGACATGAGACATGTATTGTACTTTACATTTTTCTGATGATGATGAATTGATGATTGTGATATGATGAAGATGATGGTTGCTTTGCATGTTTAGTATGTTCACATTTATCTATGATTGACTATCTGTTACTACTAAGATTCGTTTGAATTTCATCCTTTTCATAAATATTTAACTTTACTCAGTTAGAAATGGAAGTTCCCAGGGCAAGGACATAACAACCTGATACTGAAGGTCTGAACCCAATATGCAAGGAAGACTTTTGTTTCAGAATTGACTAGTTATATTTTGTTTGTGACATGGTTTAAATATATATTCTTTGATAATCCTATGGGAAGCCATGTATTCACCCAAGTTTGTGAATCAATATATTAGTACTGTTTTCCTCTATTTCTTACTCATTATCGAACTGCGCTTGTGTTCCTTGGCAAATGTGGAGCTGGAAGAGGAGTTTGACAATAGCCATAATCACAACTTCAACCACCATGAATCAACAAGAAAGGCTAAGTATTGGAGCTACCTATGGTCTTCTTGGTTTATACCCCAAAACCAAACAACCCTTCACCATGAACCCTTGATTTTCTCTTTCCTAACCATGAATACAAGAGTGCACAAGAGGTTAGGAGACGTTTGGTGTCCAGAATCATGGTAGAAATGAAAGAGTTTTGCTTAAGGCTTACCTAGATAGCCTTGATCCTTCTTCCTCTTCCTTCCTCTTCACTTTGTATTCTCTATGTCTCTTTTGCTCTCTCTCTCTCTCTCTCTCTCTCTCTACTGGCAGAAAATGAGACTACTACTAGCCTCTTCAAAATGGCTTTCAATATGTTAATCCCAGGTGCTCAAATGAATTAATTTAAGCAAGTTAAATCCTTGACCAAGTATACTACCACAAAATTGTGTATATATGATGCTTTATATACCGTGGTTTTTGGAAACCCACCATATATGGAGAGGCACAAATTTTCCAAAAACTTATATGACGGTTTTAAGTATAAACCATCATATATATAGATATGTAAATTAAATATAGCGATTTTTTATAAAACCGTCATATAATTGCCTAGTTTTTTGTTTAAAAAATCATATAATATATGACAGTTGTGTTATAAACCATCATATATATGTGACATATATGCACGGTTATTAATTTAAAAACCGTCATACACTATATATATGACGGTTTTATCATAAAAATTGCCATGTATACTCTGTTTATATATCAAATATACTCATTTTTCATCGTTATTTGAAACTTTGTAAAACTTCATAAAGCTAAGTTTGTCCCTACGAAGAAGGCGTTCGAGCTCCTCTACCTTCCTTTTCCTCTCTCCAGCGTAGATTTCTTATTTCATCCCTATCATATCGTCGTCTGCGTCCGTCATTGCTCATGTGGGTCGTACGAGCTGGTTGGGTCTTGCAATACATGTAGCGCGTGTAGTTCACGCATTGGCTTGAGTGGGTGTTTTGCTAGCGTTTTTATGTTCTACTCTCTCTTAGTAAAGATTTGATCTTTTTTAATTTTCTGGTTGCTCCTGTAAAATTGTAGTTATATTTTAACCTTTGATCTGATTTGATATGTTTTACATACAATTATTGGATGTTGTATATATGTATATGGATCGGGCATTTTAAATTTCTTCAAGCTACTATATATTATGATCGAAGGAGTAATTAATTAGATGATGAAACTTCATGTTTTACTGCTCTTTGTTTTGTTTGCTATGTTAAGATGAATTTCTGCATGTGGCTGCTGTTAATTAATTAATAAGAGTATATATATGTGTGATGGGTTGTTTATTGATGGATATATATATGTGAATATTATATTGTTTTGTGAATGATTTTAATAGTTTGTTGCATTAAATTAAAGTTGTTAGCATTACGTGCTCTAGTATTGATGAATTGGGTAAATATTGTTGTCTTAGTAAATTTTAAGTGCTTCTTAATTGCTTGGTAACCAATTTAAAGTAGTATAGCAATACTTTTGAATTAAGTGAGATTTTGAATGTGTTTGTTGTTTGTTTTTGTATTATATGCTCTAGATAAAATAGATAATAAGGAATAAGTGTAGGCAAATCATTTATCAAAAGAATACTGAGATGAGGTTGGGAAATCTATACGATTAGCTTGTCGTAATCATGCTGATGATCATGTCTTCATTGTTTGTCCTTGCGTCAAATGTAACGTTGTGAGGCGTGTTCATCCAGACACTTGTGAGGACCACTTAGTGGCTAACGAATTTGATTAGAGTTATACATGTTGGACAAAACATAATGAGGATGAAGTGGAACATACTCATAGTTGGGCAAACTTAGAAAGTAGGTGTGACACACCAATCTTGAAAAGGTGTGAGGAGGCACCAAACTTGGAAAATTGTGACTCAACTAACCCATTGATGACATTGATCGTCTCAAAATTTGGTAGATATAATTGAAGGGGAGTTCAACGAGAACCCAAACAAGTTTGAGATCGAGAAAAAAGAGAGAGATGCAAATAAGCCTTTTTATGAGAATTGTACTAAGTTCACATTGTTATATGGAGTGTTGAACTTGTACAACTGAAAAGCAGGATATGGGTTGAGTGATGCAGGTTTCACAAAGCTGCTTTCCCTTTTGAGAAGAATGTTGACGTCGAGAAACAACATGCCAACAGAGACTTATGATGCAAAACAAGTTATGAGCATAGTTGGCTTGAGTTATGAGAAGATACGTGCTTGCCCCAACGATTGTATTATATTTCGCAAAGAATACGAATCCTTAACTGAGTGTCCCTTATGCTTAGTGTCACGCTACCAAACAAATGGAAAGAGTCCAATGAAGGCATTATGGTATTTGCCCATTAAAACTAGATTTAGACACATGTATAGTAATGCAATTAATGCAAAAAACTTGTGTTTGTATATGGACGAAAGGATTGAAGAGGGCATGCTACGGTATCTTGCAAAATCTGTAGAGTGGAAGAGGTTTGACCTCTAGCATCCCAAATTTGCTGAAGAACTAAGAAACCTCCGCTTATTATTGGCCACTAATAGGATGAACCCATTTGGGATGTAGAGTAGTACTCAAAGTACATGGCCTGTGATGTTGTTCATTTATAACCTAACTCCATGGCTTGAAATGAAATAGAAGTACATGATATTATCTATTCTAATCTCAGGGCTGAGGCAATGGGGCAAAGCATGTGGATGACTTGTACAACCGGGCAAACGCACGTATTCATAAAAATGAGCTTATGAGGGAAAACCCCAACAAAGCACCTAGTTGGTATATCAAAGAACACATTAAACAGTTTACAATATGGTTGAGAAAGCACATGGATGACTTGTACAATGATTATCCTAATTTAGTGCAGGAGAAAGTAAAGTTCTTGTCTCGTGGCTCAAGCAGACATGTGCATTCTTTATCTAGCTATGTCATAAATAGATACACCTTCTACACTAGAGACCAATATGCCAAAAGCAAAATGCAAAATAGTAGGGTCACTGTTCTTACTGGTACAATGCATTTATCAAGTGCAAAAGACAAGAATATTATATATGTGAATATGTTGTATTTTGGTGTGTTTGAGCACATTTGGGAGTTGGACTACATGGAACTTCATCTCCCAATCTTTGGGTGCTGTGGGTTGACAATAAAACTACTTTAAAAGTGGATGAATTATGATTGATACAATTGAACTTAAACAAGATCGAGTATACACAAGAGCCTTTCATTTTGGCCGTTCAAGCTAAACAAGTGTTCTACGTTCTAGACCTTGCAAATAAAGGCATGTCAATTCTTATGCTTTCTAACGAAAGAAATGATAAGGATGTAGGAGGTGATACATTTAGTGAGGATGATCCTTTCAAAAGGTCACCATCTCTTGAAACACGAATCAATGAGGATGAAGCTTTGTACATTAGGCATTATCACAATGAAGGAATATGAATATCAATGAGGTGGAACTTGGTTCGCAAATTTGTTAAGAAAGCAATTGTAACTAAAAAGGGTATTATTATTAAGGTAAGAAAAAGAAAATAGGACACTTGACGATCTATATATATATACTTAATTAGCTTGTAATATATATAATATATATAAATATATATATGTACTAACACCTCTATGTTGTTCATTATTAATATATATGGTTGGGGATGTTTTGTATATATACATGTATTATATATTTATTAAATTCATATTTCATTTGTGTACCTACGTGTGTATTCTACTGTTTTATTGCATATGAACACAAGAGGCTGATTGAAAGTGCCCCTGTGGTGTAAAATTTTTTGGACATAATATATAGTGGTTGTTGAAAACAACTGTCATATATCATGAAATTCTAAAGCAATTCATGACGGTGGTTTCATTTACAACTGTCATATATAGGCTAAAATATATGGTGGGTAAAAGTAAAAAATTGTTATATATCTTAACAATATATGACGGTTGTTCAACCACCATATATACATATATGACGTTAAAATATATGGTGGTTGAAAACCATCATTTATGGACAAAAACAACCATCAAATATAAAAAAAAAAATCTATATCAGTGGCATTTGTTTTTTTCCCTTGTCTTGTTTTTCTTTGTTTGACCTTTCCTTCTCTTTCCTTTCTTGCATTCGATGTCCTCCCCTCTCCTTCTATATATGCTAACTGAAAATAAAGGGCTGCCAATGCCCTTAATAATATCTCTTCAATTCCTCGTCTCATTTACATGTGATAAATTTCATTATTTGACTAGAAGAATTATAGCCAAGGTACAAAAAATCGGACCGGCCAAAGAACCAATCACGGTATGGGTTCAAGGTTCAAAGGGTTCAACCGGGTCGGACTGGGGGTTGAACCGGTCATTGAACCATGCATATTAAAATATTTATAATTTAGATGTTATTACTAAATACCCAAGCGACAGGCTGATAAATCACTATTTTGTGTGAATTATTAGATTTAAGTAGTGTAACACGCTACGCAGAGTTAGCTACGGCAGTTTTTTTCTTTTTTCTTTTTATAAAAACTGGACCGGCCGGTTTTCCCAGTCTGACCGGCCGTTGACCAAGTCGAACTAGTCAACAGTTATTTGTGTGATCGGACCGGACCATGGGCCGGTTCCCAGTCGGACCGGCTGGTCCGGTCTAGTTTTTTGAACCATGATTATAGCCCCTTTGTTTGACTTTCTTAGCCTTCATATTTATTTTGTAAAATTTGATCTTAGCCCTTCATCTTGGCATTACTATCCTCCCCTTGAGATCATATTTTATCTTCCCTTTTTATCCTTGGATGAGCCATAAATTACCAATATGTCATTAAATAACTTTCGCCTAGCCCCTTTTTCCACAATTGTTTGCAAAATTTTCTCTAATATTTGAAAAATCATGATTAATGCTACATATGTCCAATTTAGATTATTCTAAAGGCTTTGTGACCCTCAATCAGTCTAGTGTCAGGGGAAAATATAGCCATAACCTTTCTAAATGTATATAAATTCAGTGTTCCACTCACCTTATCACTACCCCTGAATTCATCAGTTTTTCTTAGCCAAATTTCAAAAATATAGAACTCCCAATAGATACATGCAAATAATACAAATAACATATTAAATTAAAGCTTGACATGTCCATTTTTAAACTAAAAAGTTTCACAATTTGTGGAAATCATTAGTCTAAGTAAAAATGATGCACAATCAAACTACCACTAACTTCATTTCAAAAATTTGTTAGAAAATACTTTAGACATCTTTCTTGTACTAAAATACACCATTTTATTCTATTTAATTTACTCTATTTATAAGGAATGTTTGGTGACTGTAATTTGGTATGTTACAATTAAAACTCATAAAAACCATCCATTAGAGAGGCTATTGAGGGTAAACAATAAAAAGTTAGGAGATATTACATTGGCTTTGGTTGTAGAGCTTACACCGACTCAAACTAGATTTCTAATAATAGAGATCACAAAACCCCTAAATCAGATTGTTATTCATACATTTTGGGAAACCTCAAATCTAGATTTTAAACTTAAGTTTGCGCAAGTTGAGATAAAACCTCTCTCATATATTTATTTCATAATCCATAAAAACTATTCTTCGAAGCTATTCTAAAACGTACCCTAAGTCTCGGTGACTTGAAGGGGGAAAAAACTTTTGAAAAACACGCATGATATAAAAACAAAAAGTCAAGGCTAAGGCGCGGAGAACACATCATTTTGCATAATTTATTATTTCCATCAACACAATTTACATGCATTATATTATTTAATAAATATAAAAATTTCAAATTGAGAGAATACTCTTAAATATAAAGCTGGACAGCTAAGAGCCTAAGACCCCATAAATAGATACCCAAAAAAAAAAATCCTTAATTAGTTAACTAAAATGGAATTGTAACTACTAGCTTTAGTACCTCATATATATATATATATATATATACATACGCGCGCGCGCGCGCCGTAAAAAAATTTCCCCCTCCCTTGTCGGCAATTTCTTTCAGAGATTGCAACTCG
>JBAGKO010172555.1:0-17882 GCA_037177275.1 Acacia concinna | reverse complement strand
TTGATTGGCTTATAGAAGAAGCCTTTGATTTGGCTTGAAGAGGAAGCCTTTGTTGAATTGGCTTGCTGGGGAAGTCAGTTAACTTGGCTTGGAGGGGAAGCTTCTTGTGAGTCAATGGACATCCACATAATCAATATTCATAACAATATATATATATATATATATATATATTGCCTGAATAAACGTTTTATAATTGAGCACAACAATACGTACATGATATAATGATAATGATATAGAGCTCGTTTCGTTGTACATGATATAATGATAATGATATAGAGCTCGTTTCGTTTTCTGATATAATTTCCAAATTTCTTTTTATAAAATTGTTTTTAAAAATAAATTTTAATTTAAAAACAAAAAAAAAGATATTATGAACCGGAAGGAGAATATCATATGGGTTTTTTTAATTAACTGTACTATATTCCTCTCATAAAAAGGATATAGGGTGTGTTTGGGAGGACGATTGTGAGTTCCTCCCCAGATCTTCCGTTTCCAAAAGTTAAAAAAAAAAATTGTGTTTGTGTAAATGTTTCCCCAATTAAACTTATGAATTATAAATTACTTTTTTTTTCATAAATAAGAATAAGTTGCTTATTCAAACTATTGCTTTTTTTTTAAACTTTTTTGAAATTTATTTTTGAGTTTTATGTTATAACTTATTTTCTCTGGTTCTAGTTATAAGATCCAGTTAACTTTTTTAAATAATCCTAAGAAAATTAATTATTACTATATTACTTTAAAACATTAAAATTTATCTTTTTTCTTTAAACTATTTTGTTTGAGTTATGAACTAATATATAATATAATAAAACACAAGATATAATATAATTAATTTTCCTATTTTACTTCCTTAACTTCTCTAAGAAAAGTTAACTGGATCTTATAATTAAGACCGAAGGCAGTATAAATATCACAATATATTTATATGTAATATATACTCCATATTGTCCTAATTATAAGACCTAGTTGACTGTTTTGGTGAATCTTAAAAAATCATTTACTCATGCTATTAATTAGATGTTTTTTAGCTTTTTTTTTTACTTTTCTAAACATTTTTTTTTCATTTTTCTAGTATAATTTTTAAATATCACAATATATATATATAATATAGTATGATTTATGTATTTTTCAGGCATTTTCTATCAAAAGTTACTTTTAAATATATTAACAAAATAAATTTTACTTTTATGTAAATAACTTATGATGCCTTATTCCAAATATAAATCATATTACATATATAACTTTTACCCCATCTTACTTTTATAAAAAAAACGATTATAAATAAATCTCTTTTCTTGCATTTATTCCAAAAATTACCATAAATGTTAGAATTCAAGGTAAAATCACTTTAGACAACGTGGCCTTGAAATTTTTGACAGAATCTAATTAGAATATAGCACAAGGTCCTAGAATCTCAAGTTGCTTGTTCAATATACAATTTTCGATGCAAAAACCATCTTCATACCTTGCAGGAGCACTGTATTAGCCAATGAGAACATGGCACTGTTTTATAATTGAGAAATACTCCTATTATTAGATATTATTTCTGCTATTCTTATTGTACATATTTAGTTAATTTAGTAGTATCCGATTCTTAATGTAGGACCTAATTAAAAAGTTGATATTAATCTTAAGTGCAAGACTTATTTCTCATAACTATATTTTTATTGGTGCTCTCTCAACAATAATTAAGAGAGAGAGAGATTAAGAGAATTAAAGAAGACAATTAGAGTGTTGAAAAAACACATCATATTGACTAAATTAGCTAACAATATATATTACATTACGGACTAGAAGGGGTATATAATGAAGCCATAACTGTAGAATAGATACATGAATGAGATAGGATAGTTATTTAGATGTGAAAATTGTCTTCTTGATTGCAACTCCACAAAAAAGATTGTTTCAAATTTAATACAGATTTGAAAACCCATGTACTTACATTATAATCAATATACGACTATACGTGCGAAGATTATCCAAATTACATTCATCTTCTGATACAACTAGTAAGAAACTATACACCTGAAGATAGCCAGAAAAAGAAGAATATATACACTTGAATTGATGTTACTTCTCTTTCATCACGTCTATAATAATATCATAAATTCAATTGCCACCACCTAAACAACCCAAGTATCTAAAACAAATAATTAGGATAAAAAGAATTCTAGCAATTCTTTGACCTGGAGTAGTCTGGGGGAAGAGATGGGCACCTTTCATTCATATGAGAATATGGCTGCATGGTGTTGTACCCAGGTAACTCCATCCTATACTTCCCTTTAATCTGACAATAAGGGAGCTTCACTGTGTCTCCATCATTGCACCATTTTGGCAAGCGACTTGAATTGTTCTCAAAGAAATTGAGCATGTAAGCATCTTTTATCTGCATTAATCATACAGACATAAGATTGCAGTAACAACTTCAAAGAGGAATTTTCAGAAATATCAAATAGAAAATGTTTGAACCAAGGAAATATAATGAAATTTATTACAGGACATTTGCCAGAGATCGAAAGAGATCAAGAGAAATGGTTCCGACCCACTTAATGCAGAGGTTCCAACAGTACAAACAGATTTCTGTGCTTCTTTTTAGAGTAAAAACACATATTGGGAACTGATACGTTCACTATCATCAATAATATAGTAGTAAGATTTAAAGATGTGATGGTTGGAACTATACATGCACAGACGTCCATTTATTTATAAAAGATACAGAATTACTCCGTGGAGGTTTCATTCAATCTAAGCATTTTTCTGCTTTGAGTAAAAAAGTTTGAGAACAAGTCTGTTCATGACAGATAAATACTTAAATAGTGTCATTTATTATAAATTTTATATTATACTACCTCTAATCCCTAATATAAGATCTAGTTTGGGGCTAGATTTGATCCTTAATACAAGATCTCAATCTTTTTTGTCTCTCATATGTATCATATTATTTCTAAATTATTCCTATTCATAGCATATATTAAGGGACTTAGCATCAAAGGGTAGTTTCGATACAAATGACTTATGGGTATTTCAAGGAAAACTAACACACATTTTAAACAAATAACTACTTTAATTAATTGTTTTAACCTACTCAAATTAGTTAAGTAGATACTTATGTTATGGACCGGAGGTACTATATTGACATTGATGAGATTGTAAGGGCACCTTTGTCTCTAACCCTTGTCAAAACACAAAGCAAAGTACTACAAAATCCGCAACCCCTTTCATGACTACAGCTAGACATATGTTATGTTTGATCTCGCTTGCATCTATCATCTATATTTTTCACCCTTTCAAATAAAGTCAACAACTCAATCAATATCATTGAAACTCATTAAAATTCCCAAATCAGCATTGTCAGGCATAAAATTGGAATGCTGTCACAATGGTTGCATATCTAAAACGCTAAGCTAACAGATTCAACTTTCTCAACCATTCCTAGAGATTGTTGGCAAGATATACGTATCACTATATTATGAACCAACCAAACTATTCTGAACTAACTCACCGTAAATTCTGTGACTTGGACTGAGCTAGCGATTGGTTCAAATAATCCAGCTTCCTTGTACATCTGAAGAACAAAAGCAACACAAGAGGCTGACTTCCCATCACTGTAGACCCAAACATCTTTTTCTGGAATTGTCAGTAGTTTATCAAAAGATGATCCACGCTTTTCAACTTCTACTAAAATTTCAGGAAGGGTAAGTCCCTGAAGAAACCACCGAGAATGAAAAAAAAGAAAAAAAAAAAAAAAGCTCATGGTTAACTCATTTAATGGATGATGAAATACCAATTATCACAAAATAGTTATGAAAACAGATGCAGATGCCAAGTATGAGGCATGCCAAACGTAAACATGTCAAGCACCAATTAACATTAATAACAAATTGTCTACTTATCCATGCAATGGAAATGGTCACAAGCATTTCATCCTCTATGATGGAAGATGCTAATTCAATTCAGTAGCATTAGACAATAAGCTTCGTATCTTATTCATATCAAAGCAAGAAAAGAATGCAGTGTACCTTAGTTCCAAGTCGTTTGTTCAAGGCTTCATTCCACATATTAGCAGCATAATCAGGTTGGAGATGATTCCAAACAGTCATAAAAGAAGCTACCTGCAGTGTGACTTAGCTAATGGTCAAAATACTCAAACTCTTTCGAAGTTATGTGGATTGTGGATAAAACCAGATAGAATGCTAGAGATAAGTTGTTCCTCCCGCCATTACTTATAAGGCCTCAAATGTTTAGATAAATTATCCAACTTGAACACCCCTCCTGCGGCTGGGAGACTTCATTTTAACTCATGTCTCTAGTTCATAAGTATAGAGTTCATAAACTATTTGGCCAAAGGAAATAGCTTTGTATGGGGTAATACAACAATAACAAGCCTTATCCCACAAGGTAGGGTTGGCTACATGGAACTCAAAGCTTCATTGTGCTCTATCAAGAACCAACTTTGTGTGGTAATAATGATGTTCAACAGTATTATAACATAGCTATGAACACTAAGGTTTTAACGATGAAGTCTTGCAGGCAATTATGAGCTGAGTATAAATGCAGACCCCCCCGGGGGGGGGGGGGGGGAAGACTAAAGTAGAATAGCGCAGTAAGATGATTACCACGTGAGCATCCAGAGGAGGCGGATAGTTCGCACTTAAAGTATCTATCCAGCTGAAGATCATGTTATGGTAACCATAAGGTTGGCCCAACATGGACCTCGCATATTCCCATGCAGCAGTCTCATTAAACTTTGCTCGGATATCAGGGTGCAAAGGAAGCAAAGCAATGTGGGGATTAGAGCTATCTTTATTCAGTTCAAAGTTCCACCACTCATCCCAAGGCAAAACAGCAATAATATCTTCCCCCTGTAACAAAAAGAAAGGAACCACCACATGTTCATTGACAGCAGATTATTTCTATACAAATGACTAGTCATTGCTTATAAAACAAGGAGTTGGTCTTTCTTTTTCTTATTCCTTTTTTTCCCCTTTTTTGGCAGCACAAGGAGAAAATCTATACATTTAACATGTTTGATATTTGAGATAGGAAAACTGTTAAATTTAAGCACTGTTAATCATAAAATGTATCCTAAAATATTGGAGTCGCATTATTCTGATATGGAATTACAATAATAAAGGAGAATTGGTTAGGAGTCTGTTAGAGGGTGTTAGGACTTTAGGTCTCTAAATACCAGGTTCGGGTAGTTTGGAAACACTGCTTGCTAGTAATGAAGATTTGACTCTTTGTTCCTCTATTCCCCTCTCTCATTATCCATTTCTCTTTATTCTCTCTGTCTCTCTCTATATTCCCTCTGTTTTCTCTCTTCCTCCCTCCCTCTTTCCCTTTCCTTCCTATCTTTTTACATCATATTCACAAGGCCCTTTTATAGTTTAACCTCTGAATGATTAGTTTGGAAACTTAATTCTAAAGAGCAACTATCCTCAAGCTTAAGATATAGACAAGCTCTGCCAATTCAAATAGACAAATATTCCAAGTTTTGAAACACAAAATACAAATTTGGCTTTAAAGAAAGGACATGTAGCTGGAGGAGCATAATGACTAACCAAAAAGACAGTGTTACAAGAAACAAATCATTTAGATTTAATTAAAAATGATCAAGGATCAAACTGAACATCTGATTTGTTATTGTAAAATGAGTAGAAATCCCTAATCCCTCTTATTTCCCCTGTTTCATTAGATTGGGCTTAAGTAAGACTAATTGGGCCAGCTTAAACCTCATAGGCCCATTAGGAATAGTAATCTGTAATTAGCGCCAAAGAAATGTCTTAACTCTATAAATAGATATCCCTATTATCATTTAGTAGTTGTTGACTGATTTGTACACTGTAGTTCAGATTGAACTTGATTGTTGAAACTCAATAAAAAGATTGCATTTCTTTCATTGCCTCTCTGTCTTCTCTCTGATTCTCTTCTTCTCCTACTTTTTCTCTTTTCTTAACATTCATCTATCAACATCACAGTGCTTTCAAGTTTCTACCCAATCTAATAGAAAAGCAGTTTAATCATAACAATAACTGATTATCAAATTTAATGCATATATTCTGAAGTCAACAGAAACACTGTCATAACTTATGCAACTTACGTCTTCATTCTCATGTCCTGATTCACCCACCCATAGCCTTCCATCAGAATCCCTTAAGAAAACAGCAGTGTGACCAGCATATGCTCCACTGACCCATTTCTCAAGAGTCTCAAACGCACCCCAGCGACCTCGAATTTTTGAAATGGCAAGGAAATCACCAGAATGAATGTCATCAACACTGACATTGGTAACCCAGGGTTGAGGACGCGCTTCAAAAGAAGCTCCCATGTGCTTCTTTAAAAACCCAAGATTGGAGTTCTCCCCCCAATCAGTATTTGTAAATAAGGGGAAAATTTCCCACAAAGCTTGAAGGGTTCCCAGCATTCCAGATTTCATGAGGAAAATTGATACCCCCTTGCGTTTAACCTGATGACAAAGACAGTAAGGATCCATTAAACCAAAATGCATGTTTTAAAACAAACCATAAATCAAGCAATATTCTACTATGGAAGCCACTTACATACTCATACTCAGCTTTCCCCTCCCACTCTTTGAAATCTAATGTATGCTCCCGAGACAGGAAATAATAGTCCCATGTCACACGATATGGAGTGGCAAAGACATAAATGTCCATGCATGTCCAACTATGAGCATTGCTTATCTGGTTGAGCACACAAATAACCAGCCGAGTTAGAATTAATAACTAAAGATCACTCCTAGGCCTTCAACTAACAACTTAAACTATAGAAATAACAAGTTAGAGGGGGATGCAAAATTAGATGTTATTAAAAAGCGTCATTAGAAAAGTAGACCAGGAGCCCCAAGGCTCCTTAACAAGAATCAATGCCCCCAGGGTTTTAATTGAATTTAGATCCAAAATCATAATTAAAAAGCACTCGTTTCCATTTGCCCAAAAAAGACATTTGTGCTCAACAGTCAATACTTTTAACTTCAAAATAGCAGAGGTCCTGCAATTTACTTCAATTTAACACGATTATACTAAAATCAGGGCTACATGCTCTCTGCCTTCACTCACACAAACGGAAGCAAAATCTAACTATCAACGAACTCTGCATGCATAAACCAACATGACTTCAAATTCATAAATTGAATATGTAGTTTTCAGAACTCAATAAAATCCAAACGTAGAACGATGAGTAACTCAAAGTGAATACTCCAGAGGGAAAACGGAAAAACCATAAGTTGGCATGGGTAAGTAGTGTTCCATAACTGATGAAATTAAACCTAATAAGACTGAAATCAATCCCTTTTCATATCCTTAATTTTCTTCAATAGACATTCCATACATTAATACTGGTTAACATTTTGAGAATAACAAAGTGTATCCTGGATGGCTAAAACTTCAAATCCTCGTAGAAAAGCCAAACACAAACAAGATATCAAACTTTAAAGGAAACCTTCAAATGCAAGGTTCCACCCCCAAATTCGCTGCCGGTTTTGTTGTGAAACTCCAACCAGGCGGTGTTGTTGTAGAAACACGCACCCTTCCATTCCACGGAGTCATTTGGGGACGAAGCAACGCCGACAAAGGAAGGAAGAAGATCGACAGCACTGTGGAAAGAGGTGAGGATAGGCCAAGAGACCTGTCTGGGCAAAAGAGGAAGCACGTCATGAGGGTGGAACGGGGATTTCCAAGCAAAGACTTGAACGCCAAAAATAGATAAGAGGATGAAGATCAAGTGCATCGTCTTGCAAAGGGAAGATTGCGCAGAGGGAGAAGCCAAGGATGAACGGTACAGAGACAGTTGGGCATCGAAAGAGAAGCCTACTTTTTAAGTTTAGGAAATTCTAAAAAAATATATGGAAAATAAGGAAAGTTAAGGGAAAATGACACTTAAATACCATTTGAATTTTCAAAACTCAAAAAGGTCTGTTAACATTTCTAAAAGATACTAAGGTTAGACCAAATTGAGTTTTTATTTTTATTTTTCTGAAGTGAAAAGTGATTTAGAAACTAGCGAATTCCATTACTCATATGGGTAATCACATTACTCTTATAGCGAAAAAATCTCCTCTCTCCTTTATTTTCAAATTTGCTGAAGTGAAAGTGATTCGGAAACTAGCAAATTCCATTACTTTTATTGGTAATCTCATTACTCTTGTAGCAAAAATCCCCTCTCTCCTCTGTCACGGGCACATTCCTCTCTCCTTTGTCACTATGCGTCAGTCAGTGTTAGAATCAGATGAACATTGATAGATGAATAGAGACATAGGGAGAGAGAAAAACAGATATCAGAAAATTTTAGCGAAATCCATTACTTTTATGGGTAATCCCGTTACTCTTATAGCAAAATTCTGTTACGGTTCATATTCAAAAATTTGAAAAACCCAATTTAGTCCATGTCTTTTTGAAATGTTAACAGACCTTTTTGAGTTTTGCAAATTCATGTGGTATTTAAATGGAATTCTCCCATAAAATTATAAAAATAAAAATTTAATATGTTATTGAAAAATTGTAAATGTTCAAAAATACTTGAATATGATTTAAAAGAGCGTTAAAATAAATATTTTTGGATATTGAAAATTAAATAAAAATTAACAAAGATATACTTAACAAAAAAACTCACCAATAAAGATACATATAGCCAAAAAAATCTAATAAAAAATTCCAATTTAATAAAAAATAATCACACTTGCATATTGGCAAAAAAAAAAAAAGGTAAAGAAAGAGGGTAATGCAAATAAGCACACAAAGTAATAGGAAACCGCTTTTCATAGCTTCTATCACTATGTCCAGGAAAATGGGCTAACCCCATCAGGCTGTCCCATTTAAGTCAAAGGTTAGCCTTATGATTTAGAGTCTCTAGAAGGAGGTAGGCCTAAAAGGGTAAACTCTGTAGACCATGGGCTTTAATAGGCCGGCCCTGTAGGGCTACGGGCTGATCCGTTTAAGCTTGCCAATTTTTTGTATTATTTTTATAATTTTATGGGAGAATTCCATTTAAATACCACATGAATTTGCAAAACCCAAAAAAGTCTATTAACATTTCAAAAAAACATGGACTAAATTGGGTTTTTCAAATTTTTGGATGTGAACAGTAACAGAATTTCGCTATAAGAATAGTGGGATTACCCATAAGAGTAATGGATTTCGCTAAAATTTTTTTATCTCTGTTTCTCTCTCTCCCTATGTCTCTATTCATCTATCATTGTTCATCTGACACTGACACTGACTGACGCATAGTGACAAAGGAGAAAGGAATGTGCCCGTGATAGAGGAGAGAGGGGATTTTCACTATAAGAGTAATGACATTACCCATAAGAGTAATGTGATTACCTATAAGAGTAATGAAATTCGCTAGTTTCCAGATCACTTTTCACTTCAGCAAATTTGGAAAAAAAAGGAGAAAGATGATTTTTTTCGCTATAAGAGTAATGTGATTACCCATAAGAGTAATGAAATTCGCTAGTTTCTGAATCACTTTTCACTTCAGGAAAAAAAACCAATTTGGTTTATAGTACCTTAATATTTTTTGAAATGTTAACAGACAAGTGTTTTATGAATATGGAGATTCAAATGACAAAGTTTAAATAAAAACTTATAAACTAATGCTCAATACGTCACATTTATGGTTACAATTGCACTTTTCTAAAAAAACGAAATGTTATTTATGGCATTGGACTTTTGGATGAAGAGAAACTTAAGCACACAAAGCAATAGGAAACCGCTTTTCATAGCTTCTATCACTATGTCCAGTAAAATGGGCTAACCCCGTCAGGCTGTCCCATTTAAGTCAAAGGTTAGACTTATGATTTAGAGTCTCTAGAAGGAGTTAGGCCTAAAAGGGTAAACTCTGTAGACCATGGGCTTTAATAGGCCAGCCCTATAGAGCTGCGGGCTGATCCATTTAAGCTTGCCAATTTTTTGTATTATTATTAAATGACTATAAATTAAATTTTGCTTTGATGCTAAAGATTTTTTTAAAAACATAAATGTTTTCCAAATCATGTAGTGTTGCTATTTGAACATATGTAAAGGACAAATGACCACTTATTCTATTTATCAATATTTATAACTTTAAGTATATATGTCTTCAATAAAAAAAATTAGTGTTTTAAGTTAATTTATTTAAAAAATTTAAAAAATATTATTTTCCTAAAGCCCAATAGGTCAGTCCAAGCCTGTGAGTAAACGTGCATGGCTTCAAAATATGAGTCTTTTTTTTTTTTCTAGAAGTTGGGTGAGCTCGTGAGTAAACAAGGCTGTTTTTTTTTATAAAAAAAATGGTAGTTTATAGGAGTCGCAGTTAAACGGGCTGACCCTTTTAGCCTAAGCTCGTGAAGGACCATACTAGAGAAGGCCCTCTCAATACTCTAATGCCCACACTGGATATGGGCCTATTTTTCTGCCTTTATCTAAGTATCTATCACCTTGGTAGTGGAAGCACTAAATAAAAAAGCAACATTTGGGAATTATGCGACGATGTTTGAAGTGCTTAAAAATGTCAATCCAAATATGTTTAAATAGGCCAAAATTGCTCTCAATGTGCTTTTGTTCTCCCTACCTTAAGTTCAACTTCAACCTCTCCCAACTCCAATACCAACATAGCCAATTGATGTCCATGGCCTTTATGGTAAATAGCTTTTTAGCCAACACTATAACAAAATAAGTGTTTTAGGATAGATTGAGTGTCGTACCCTGATATTTTTTTGAGGTTTAGATGAGGTATTCTAAATAAGTAGAGAGCCTTAGTCTGTAAAGAACTGAGAGATCTCACAACATTAGTAGTGAAACCCGAGGAAAGATCTATGTGTAAAGAGGAAAAGTTCTGTAAAAATTCATGTCAAAATGTGGGCAAATCCGAGGTCCCTTAAAATTCCCAAAATGGTCCAGCACATAGTATATGGTGTCCACAACAATATAGCTTGATCATAATAATTTTTGGAGATATGAGGAAAATTTACGGGATCTGTGAATATTTTGACCAAATCGGGTCTTTGGCTATAGCAAATATTTAAGCACCTTAATGTTCAGAAAAGGGACTTGGAAAAATTAGTATTTATTTTGGAGGATTCATAAAGTTGGTTAGAGGCCAGAAAAAGTCTAGAGATATTAGGTAAAATTGCTGAAATCAACTAATCGTTGGAAAAATGGACTTTTTGAGAAATTATTTCTATGAGTTCTAGATGTCCAAAAACCCTAACATTTTTATGGTAGCCTCTTGATATTTTTATAGATTTTTGAAAAAAATTTGGAAATTTTTAGACTTGTATTGAATTTTCTAGAATTTTTCAGAATTCAAGCAATAAAGTAAATTTATCAGTATAAAATGAGTCGGGGAGCCCATGTGAGGCCCACAAAATGTGGTGCCCTTGGATGTGCTTGGAGAGCAAGCCAATAACTCTCTAGAAAGACACTTGTCAAGCAAAGAGAGGGCCATATGTTAGGCTTTGCGGAAATTACACCTAAAGACCCAAAAATAATTGCATTTTGACTCTCATTCACAACTATAAATACTCCCTCTCCTCTTTCCTTCACACCGATCTCCCCTCTTTCTTAAAGAACCCATAGCCTTATGAAAAGCTAAGCAATCCAAAGGTAGTTTGAGTGGTCCTGGCTTTGTCTTCGATACAAGTAAGCTTCGATCTTTTCCCTCTTTTGAATTTCTTTACTTTCCAATAGGTTTTAGAGTAGTTCTAAGGGGAGGTTTTGTCCAATTACGATGGCCTAGATAGTGAACCTAATTGGAGGTTCTATCCAACTATCTCGGCCAAAATAACCTTCCTAAGGGGAAGTGTTGCCCAATTTTTTTGGATAAAGATAACATTTTATAGGGGGAGGTGATATCCGACTGTCCTGAACTAAGATAATATTTTCTAATTTTTTTTGGACTAAGATAGCATTTCCTAGGGGGAGGTGATGTTTGATTGTCCCGGACTCATATAGCATTTCCTAGAGAGAGGTGTTGTTTGATTTTCCCGGACTGACGTAGAATTTTTAAAGGGGAGATGTTGCTTAAATGCCTAGTTTAGGTAGTTTAGTGGGCACATCTAAGGGGAGATGTTGCCTAATTGCCCCGGCCCAAGCATTGGGACGAGCCAGCAATAGGGATCTAGGCTCAATGGGCTATACAGGGTGGATGATAAAGGGGTGCCAGTATGGGAAGGATACGATCTAGGTAAGGGGAAGGATATAGTCCAGGTAGTAGGGAACCAGGACCCTAAGGGGTACAGGAGGAGAATGATTGTAGTATACCAATAGAGGCATACAATAATGCCTTACACTGTGGTCTGTGCAGGCATTACAGAGTAGCAAACCAGTAGTCTAGCAGTGCCAAAGACAGTCACCCAGAGCCACACACCGCATAAGAGTATATGGTAGCTAGAATCTCTAACATTAACTTGTATTGCTTTGCTTGTCTGTTGCCTGTTGATTGCTTGTTTACTGTGTTCTGGTTGATTGAGCATAGTATGTATGAGATATATGACTCTTTGTTTATATGCCTTGGCTATTAGAGTCACACGCATGCTCCCTATACACGGTAAGTGCTGAGAGAGAAGGCACTGGAGGAGTAATACGGGCATTGAATATAGTATACATGCATTGCATTATATCGTTACTAGTTATGGTTCTGCTACTAAGATTTCCCAAGAAACCTTACCCTCTCTACAATGCAAGTGAAAACTCTACAAGAGGCAAAGGAAGAGAAAGAGTTTAGACATAGATGTTTACGCTTCTTGATTTCTAGCATATATAAGAAAATTCATGTATATTATGGATTCTGGTCTGTATGCCTCTGTATATTAATGAAAAGTTATGTATTATTTGTGAAAATTTCTCTCTCTCTCTCTTCTAACATACAATCATATCTAGTAGTTCCAAGGCTACACGGAAATGTAGTAAAGGGCTTAAAAAGTGGGATATGACAAACACATTACGACAAAATATTTTTTGTCAGCCATTATGACAAAATATATTGAACCTTCGCATAATATCAACACAATAGGAAAATTATTTAGATATTTGAGAAGTATTAAGTTTACCGTATCCAGTGCTAGACAAGTTGATTAGTTTGTTCCCTTTTTGTGTGTTTTTACTGAATATTTTTTTTTTGTATTATGTGTTATCGTTTTCTTCTCTAGCATAATTATATAATTATATTTATAAGTCATTTTAAGCATCTTTTGTTGCTAGAAAAAAAAAATCTAAATCTCACTACCTTTGTCTTAACATGCAATTACCTTTCATCTAACCTCCTTGCAATCCACTATTTTTTTGCTCAAAATAATACACCCTATTTCAAGAGTAAAAATTCTACCAAATAATAAAGGGTTAAGGGGCAAAAATGCCATATAATTTTTTCAAATGTGCATGAGGTGCTATATGCTTTCTTTAGATGCAAAAATGCCTAACAACTCTTAAAAATAGGACAAAAATACCACTGCCGTCAAGTAAAGTTGGGCTAACAGACGTTCCTTTTGTACTTGGTGGGCCCCAAAATATAGTTTTTAAATAATTATTTAATAAAGAAATTCTGACACTCTCCCTCTCCCACAATCATATTGCTTCTACATCCTCCCCTTTCCCTGTCTTGCAAATCTCTCTTCCATTTTTGTCGTCTCTCCCTTAAATCTCTTACTACCCTCTCCCCTCCACTAGTTCATCTTACACTAATTCTTCTAGTGTTGCTCATTTCTCACTATGAAAAAAACACATATAATTTTTCTAGAATAATGTGGTGAGATTATTTTTGCCAATTGTTTTTGGAAATAGATATTCATATGTCTATGTGAAGTAACCAATGTCTCAATGAATCTTGCAGTTTAGTGAAAAAAGAAAAAGAAAAAACTGAATGTCGTAGAATACAAACTCGCCTATAATGAGTTTCTTTGGGTTCCTCTGAATCTTACAACATGGAAAAAAATAATGGATCAATCAAAAGATCCTCAACAAATATTTTAGATCTCATTGTTCTAAACTAAAACAAAGCAAGATTCTTGAAAGAAATCCCAAAATCCCTCCCCTAATAGCCACTAATGATCCAACCAAGGGTGAATCTATACTTGATACAAAGTAGAGGAATGAGAGTTTGAAGAAACAAAGACAGCCATAACAGAAGCAGCTATGTTGTAGATTGCAAGGAGTCCAATAGATT
Source organism: Acacia concinna (assembly GCA_037177275.1). Lineage (NCBI taxonomy): Eukaryota > Viridiplantae > Streptophyta > Magnoliopsida > Fabales > Fabaceae > Acacia > Acacia concinna. The sequence continues at coordinate 3,725 of JBAGKO010172555.1, read as the reverse complement.
TCTTCATCTTTGTTCTCTGTGAGAGGTAGGGATGTGTTTGCAATTAAAGGAATTTGGATGTGTGCGCTTTTTTATATTTCTATTTCCAATTTCCTCTTACAAGAAAGTAGCAGAGATGAATGGGTGGGGTGGGGGCAAAAATTCCTCTGGTGTGAGAAACTAAAGAGAGAAAGTCTAGTTTTCGCAAATCTAGCTTACCTCCTTAAAATATGGGAGAGCTTCGTTGAATACCTACAGTGGATAACCAAGAAGTCGCTCATCATAGCTATGGCCATCCGGGTTTGATTTTTCTGATCTTTTATTTTATCTATTCTATCATCTTTAATTTTTAGAATTTTCATTGGAAGTCTGTTTCTTCATACCTACTATAGCTCTTGAATTAGGTTCATTGTTCTATGTTCTCTTTTTGTGGATTTGATCTCAATTTAATTGCACGCCTGGGGTTTCTTGTTGTCAATATTAATTGTCACTAGCCATTTTTTTAGCTCAATTTTGATTAGTTTTCTTCTTTCTCTCTCATTCTCTAGTTTGTGTTTGGTTAATAATTAGCCTTGAGTATTGTAATTTTGTGCTCTACTGCGGTTTGATGGGTTCTAATTCATATAATTTCTTGGTTTCTGATTCTCCAATTATAGTGTTAGCCACCCAGTATGCGACCTTTCATTTATCTAGGTTCCCTTTTTGCTTCTTCATCTTCCCTCCCCTTCCTATAAGAGCATGGTTTCCTGCATTTGATAGTTAGAAGCTTGTAAGCCCGCAACATCCTTCGAATGCTTTTTTTCACTTTTGGATAGTGTTACTTCCTTTTCCTTCTCGTTTCTTGGTCTTGTGCCTATACTCATTCATCTATCCTTTTGTCTGTCGGTTTGATTTTCTTCACTATCCTTTCTTATCTTTCCAAATGTCTCTCTTTTCACATCCTGCTTGAAACCTTTCGACTATGCCTTCTCTGAGAACTAATCCTTCCCTTCTTGCTCACTATCACTCACATTATGCTTCTCATGCTATTGCAATGCTGGTTGATGACACAGACTTTTTTGTGGAGTGACTCTCAAGAAGACTTTGATCTCTTTGGATGTTAAGGGATAATGTCACAGTTGAAGGAAAAATTGGACATTTTTACCTTCTAAAGTTTACTAATCTCTATGATCGTGATTTCATAGTAGATAATAGACCGTGGGTAGTGGACAACTTGGTTCTAATTGTGGATCATTGGGAGCCAAATATGGTTTTATCTAATATGCACTTACTGGCTTTTCCTGTCTGGGTTCAATTTTGGGGCCTTCCTCTAGAATATCAGTTGGAAGAGACTGCAGAAACTTTTTGATAATGTTGTTGGAACTTCTTGTTTGACTGACGATAATCCTCAATTCTCTTCTGCTATCAATTTTCTGAGAGTGAAAGTATCATTTGAGAATCATGGTCCATTTTCTCTTCTGGCTCTCCAGCTTTCATATTACAATGCAAGTTAAATAGAACTCTTTCAGACCTAACAAATTGGAACAAAAGGAATATTGGGAATCTTGCTATTCAAATCAACACTATAGAAGAAAAGTTGAACTATGACCTCTCTACCTTTTGTGGATTAACAACAACAATTAACAGAATTAAAACATCAGTTGGAATTTTTATATGACTGTGATCATAACTACTGGACGTAAAAAATGAAATGGATTTGTGAAGGTGAATGAAACACTAAATTCTTTCACTCTATAGTGTCAAGAAGGAAATAAAAAAACCTGATTAAAAGTATAAAACAAGAAGATGGCTCTTGGATGAATTGTCATGATGAAATCCTTAGTTTGGTGGCTCAGCATTTTGAGGAGGTTTATCAAAGTCAAAATGAAATGACAATTCAAGACTTGCTCTATGTTTTTGACCGAGTTTTTGTACCTCAAATTTCTCAAGAACATTTCTCTACTTTATTAGAACGTTTTTCTATACAGGAACTTAAACAGGCAGTATTTTCCCTCCCAATAAATAGTGCTCCTGGTCTTGATGGTATTCATGCTAATTTTTACCAAAAATATTGGGAAATCATCAAAGAGGACCTCTTTGGAATGCTGAAATCTTTTTGGGATAATGAATGTTTATTGAAGTCCTTTAATAAAACTAATATCATTCTTGTTTCAAAGGGGGAACAAGTTCAGACTTTCAAATATTTGTGGCCTATTAGTCTATGTAATGTGGTATATAAAATCATATCCAAGATATTATGTTTAAGAATGAAATCAATTTTGGATGATTACATAGCTCCATTTCAATGTGCTCTCCTAAAAGGAAGGAACATTTTTGATAATATACTGCTAGCCGCTGACTTTATGCACCAAATTCATTTAGCAAGAAGGGGAAGGAAAAATCTAGTTTCCCTTAAGATTGATTTTTCCAAAGCTTTTGACACACTTTCCTGGAATTTCATCTATGCCACTCTGAAGAAAATGAATTTTCCTGATAAATGGATAGCATTGATAGTTCAATGTCTTACAAGTGTGAGCTACCAAGTATGCCTAAATGATCACATGACTAATAGAATTAATCCTACCAGTGGAATATGTCAAGGCGATCCTCTATCTCCCTATGGTTATATCATTGCTATAAATGTCTTATCTTGCATTCTGAATCATTTTGAGCTTACAGGCACATTGAAAGGCATCAAGATATGTAGTCTATCTCAACCAGTATCTCATCTTTTGTATGTTGATGATTCCATCATTTTGTTTGAAGGCTTAGATCAAAGCTCTAACTTTGTTAAAACATCCCTTGATCACATAGTCTATGGTCTGGTCAACAGATTAATAAATCTAAATCTTCTCTAATCTTTAATCCTAACTTTTAGAGGGAAAGGAAGGATCATTATGCACAATGTAAGAGCAATCTTTTCACTCAAGAGGTGGTGAATTTGGTGTTAAAAATTTTTTCTTGAAAACTCAAGACACAAACACATATACTAGTTTGGTCAAACTCACAACCTACGTCTAGTTCTCAATTCACATTGAGTTCCACTAGTCCCCAAGATTTCAACGAGCTTTGGCACCATAGTACAGACTTGATTGACTTCTTTAAGAAATCACTCCTCCTTACAAGATACAATCTAATTCCTTACTCAAAGTATCCCAACTTTGAACTACTCACAAAAGATTGTGGAATGTAATAAATACTCTCTCAATAGAGTTGAATGATAAATACTAAAGAACAAAAAGAATTAATGACAGAATTGAATGCACACACTTAGAAAAATTATGACTTGAATCGTTGGTTGTTGCCATCATTAATGTTCTTGTATTTTTAGTGTCAGAGGAATTTATGTTTGTTGGTATTTGATTTATAGCCTTTGATATCTAATCATTCCTTTAGGTAGTTTCCGTTGAGGCACAAAAAATTTTCCTTATGAGTCATAAATATATCCATTGAAGTTGAAGAAGGATGATAGGTGAGGATTTAACCAAATTTGGTAAAATGCATTTAATGCGTTTGACACATTCACCATATAGATTGATTTGTGCTTGAAACTTCTTCAAATGATTCATAACATGTTCTTAGACATAACATAGATCATTAGCAAATGTTAGAAACAAGTGGGTATTAATATACTTGAATCTTGAATGATTGAAAGGTTTACACTACGATATTCTGTTTTTTTGAAAATTGGATATTTGAAATTTCCTTGAGGTTTGAAGTCATCCTCGAGGTAATCCTTTAGAAATCAGTAGGCTCGAGGATTTACT